>VZTE01004830.1:122350-156941 GCA_013397775.1 Eulacestoma nigropectus
TGGGGGGGGGGGGGGGGGGGGGGGGCGCAGTTGCTCCTGACACTTTTGCCTCTGAATGTGATGATAAACTCCCTTTCCCGATTAGCGCTGATCCCTCTGCCTCCAAAACAGTTGGCCCTAATGAACATACGGCCCAACAGCTGTAAGCGGTTATACATATGCATGGATATATATATTTATCCCCCCCCAGCCCATCCATATATACTGGAGATCACAGCTGTTGCTATTCTTCCTTGCAATGCAGATCAGACGCTCTCTCTCTTTGGAGTCTTACTTGACCTATTTTGCAGGCGCAAGATTTTTTGTGATGATGATTTCCCCAGTTGGTGCTTTTGATTCTGCCTGAAACATCTTGATTGAAGGCAAACAATGGCAGCTCCGGCAGCCGGCAGCGCCCCGCACCCACGCGCCGCCCCGGCCCCGCCAGCCGCCACGCGCCGGGGGGGCCCCGGGACGGCTCCGGCCCACAGCGGCTGCTGGCTGGTCCATCCCGACCTGGCTCCTCTGATGCCACTTCCCTGCACCCACGGGACACGGCTCTGCCACCTGGCCCATTGCCTAGGCCATCAGCCTGGACCTTGAGGCTTGTGCTGGTGTCCCCACCCTGTGCCTGGTTGTCCCCACCCTGTGCCCAGCTGTCCTATGCTCAGCCCTGAGCCTCTTCCCACCAGCTGGGAACTGCTCCACCATCCCAAAATCTTGCAAATCAGGTGATGATGCCCCTTGGGGTTCCAGGGGTGTCTTAGCTGTAACACCAGAGGGGGAGATGGTGCCAGAGCTGGCAGGGATGTCAAAACCCCAGTGGCGGCTGCATCCTGCAGTACAGCATCCAATGGGTGATGGAGACTTTTGAAGTGCTTTCCCCAGTGACCCCCAGCCTCTGCTCGCTGCTTAACACAAACTTTCGGGGCTGTGAGGGAGCCTCCGCTGTCCCTACAGCCCTCCCCATCCACACAGAGTGCCCCAAAGAAGGGCCCCAAAGCCACTGCATCCTGGCAAGGAAAAGCAGCCATCCGGGCGCACACAAAGCCATTTCTTGTTTGGCGTTTTCGTTTGAAGTGTGTCCTTCATCTGGGTTTCTACAGCAACTGGGAAGTTCCTATCCTGGCCCAGCTGGAGGGAGTGAAGCAGCCAGGGGAATGGAGCAGGAGGGCAGGAGGTGAGGACTGAGGGTGGGAAGGGAAGAAGCCAAAAATAATTTTTTTGAGAAGTGAGGCTGCACTTTCTGCCTCCATGGCCAAGCTTGCTTGGGCCCGGGGCTGCTGCAGCTGGGACAGGACTCCAACCCTGTCCCTCTGTCCCCAGAGGTGGTGAAGCCAGCTGGGGCCAAATCAGGTGGTGTAAAACACCAGCTTTTAGGGTCACTTCAGGTATGGAGTAGTCTGCTGTGTCCCACCCTGGTCAGCCCTGGCATGGCTGCATCCTCTGAGCCCCTGCGCCAGCCTTCGTTAAAATAAGTGAATTGCCTTAGAAACACACTTTTCATAAAAGAAAGTAACAAAACCCAATGAGCTACCAGTGGTTCATCTTGGGCAGTGAGTCTCTTCATTTGTTCATTATGAGATAATACCCAAATCTGGCTAATTAATATTTCTGCATATTTTTCAAGGGCTGATGAGGTATCTTAAACATCTCACGGAGATGGGCTTTCATATTTATAAGGTTGATGTGCAAACTTAAATTGACACCGTCTAAATATACCCTCATGTTTAAGCATGGGGCTTTCACTCACAAGGCGCCCAGGGACATTCCCGGGGTGCACACCCTGGCTGGAAGCGGGACCTGAAGCTCAGTGGGTGGGAGAGCTGCCTGAAAAGGCTCCTGCGAGGCAGGGTGTGGTGTTGTGTGGTCCACCTTTCCACATGGATGTGGGATTTCTGTTTGCTTTGGTAATGGGAACAGAGTGCAAGAGGCACTGACCCAGTGGTGGTCGTGGGGTCAGCGATGTTTTGGGGTGGAGGATCAGCGTGAGCACCCGCACGGCCGGACGTGCTGACGGGTACCAGGGCAGGGCCTGCAGCTTCCTGCCAAAACCCTTTTCCAAGGTTAAAAATAGGACTTGGTTGCAAACTGAAAGCCTGGTTTGCATTCGCCCTCATTATGTTGATTGCTTATTTACATGTATGCAAATGGTGGAAGAGGCAGTGGCTCCTCCACCTGGGGACCCCTTGGCACAGGAGAGCCTGAACCCCACTGGGTAAATCCCTGCTGAGGGCTGGGCCACGGGGCTGTGCCCCCTTCCCAGGATCACCCTGAAAGTGAAGCATCAGCCCCTCTTGCCGCGCCGGTCCGAGGGCTGAGCCGCAGCCCCGTGCCCTGAGTGCGGTGGCCGGTGGCACGGTGGTTACAGCAGCCATTGCCTCTCCCCTCACCCTGCTCCACCAGATGTGCGTGTCCGGCTCCAGCTGTTCCCCATCAGCCTCTCCCGTGCAGCACCGTCAGCCCCGGGATCCTTTTTCCAGCAGGCCCCACGTCCTTCATCAGACACCAATTTGGTCTGGCCCAGCTGCTCATTTTTCTTTCCGCAGTGTGACATGTTTTCACCTGGCTCCTAATCTGTCTCTTTCCATTCACAACTCGAGCTGTTTATGGATGTGCCTCTGCTCCCCCTGCTCTCCCCACCCCTCGGACAGAGCCATCCATCAATAAAACCCCGCTGTGCACCCGAGCATCAGCGCTTCCCCTCCCAGGACACCAACATCCCAACGGGGCCATGGGCACACATTCCTCCTCCTGCTCCATGGGGTGACCCCACGGGGCCATTGCCTCCCTCCTCACCATCAGCAGCACATGGGGCTTGATGGCACTGATGGTGCTCCAGGAAGCTGGGGCACCCAGGACACCAGGGGACTCCTTCTGGATGGGGGGGCAAGAGAGGGGCTGTGGCCCCTCGGCTCTGCAAGGGGCACCCACTCTTTTGGGGCTGGTCCCTCCAGCAAAGGCGTGGGGTGAGAGTGGCCCATGGCAGGGAGAGTCCTAAACCTTTGGGGGTCACCCTGCAGGGTGGGGGCTGTGCTTGTGTTCCCCCATCAGTAGGTGACAGGTGCTTTAATATCTGCCTGTGCTGGCAGCTGCTGCTCTCACAGGAGGCAGCTGTGCCAAGGAGGAAGAGGATGATGATGAGAAGGACAGCTGGGCAGTCAAACCTGGAGGCACCAAGCATAGGGGCCATGGCTGGGGAGTACCTTGGGGAGGGGGTGTGGCCCTGGCTGTGCATTGGGGACCCCCCTCCACAGGGAGGGACATCACCCTGGGGCTCTTCCTCACCCCCCAGCAGCCGGCCCTGTGAACACAGAGGGGAGACATCATGGGATCTCTGCGGAGGTTGGGAGCATCCTGCTCCCTCCTGCCCCCCTAGAGTGCTTTCCTTTTGACTGAGGAGCAAACCCCCAAATATCCCAATAGGTTGGGGGTTTTCTGAAGAGCCCAGGCAGGACAGGGTTGGGAAGAACCCAGCAGGACAGCAGGCCCGAGCAGCTTGTGTGTACAGGAACACACAGGGGCAGGAGGTGTTGGCTCCCCAACCCAACACTGCCTGGGAAGTTGTCCAGGGCTGTGCTGCCACCTCTGCTGGAATGGAATGGGGAGAGTTAGTGAGAGGGTCCCCCTCCCTCAAACCCACTGTTCCCCTGTTTCAGATGAGACTTTCTCCCCTTCCCAGTTCCCACTAAAGTAGCTCGGGGGGAATCCAAACTGGAACTAAAGCAGCGGTGTTTTGCAACCAAGAAAAAGAATAAAGAAATCCGAACCCGAAGAGAGCAATGGAAAACCCCTCCTGCCTCTAGGATGCTGCTCTGCTTTATGAAGTCAGCCTCATTTTCCCCAGATGAAGATCACCCCTGCGCAGCCCCAGCCAGGCCAGCCCATGGCCCCACTGCACATCCTGGACAAAGGGTTCCTCCTCGCCCTTCCCAGCCTCGGCTGAGCACAGAGGGTCCCTGAACCAGCCTGGGGTGCTGCCAGCACCCACAAAGCCCCAGGGGGCAGTGAGGCTTTAGGTGGTGATGAAGGCTCAAGGGCTGGGTGCCAGGGCAGCAGCATGGCCAGAATGGTGGATGCTGGCAGAGTCAGGAAAGCTGCTGTCCCCAACCCAGTCCCCATCCATCCCACAATGGGGATTGTTCTGGAGCCTCTGGGCAGGATGCGGCCCGGCCGGCTCCGTGCCTGACTCACATCCTCGCCGCCTGGGAGGGAGCTGGTGGAGAGCCACATGTCCAGCACGCCTTCCCACGGGGCTGGGACACGGGATGGGCACTGGTGGGAACCCCCTCCGCATCTGGGACCCACTGCCGAGCTGCTCCCTCCCAAACAGCCCCTCCGGAAAACCCCCGTCATTGTGCGGGCCCCTGCGGGACTGGGGAGCGTTTCCTTCCGAAAGCAGGTTGGAGCCTCCCGCCAGAGCTGGCATTCCCGGGGGAAGAGCTGCAGCAGAGCGAGGCGTTTGCACTAAGTGATCACATTTATTTGAATATTTTGCGCGTGTGTGTGTGTGTGTGTGTGTCTAAAATCGGTTACAGAATAAATACCTGTGCCTTATAGCAGGAAGTCCACTTTTTTTTTATACAAAGTGCTTGTTACAGGAAGTTGCATCAGCGATATGCAGGAGGGGAGTGCGTTTCGGCCACACTTCCCCTCCTGAAAACTAGAACAGATTTTTTTAAAATTTATTTATTCGTGGTTTTTTTTTAAAGTTTCTATTCCCTTTTTTTTTTTTGTGCATTAAATTTCCTGCCATTGTGTATTTACAAATCTCTGAAAGAAGGAAAAAAATGCCAATATGCATGAGAAGTGGCCTCGTAACACAAAAAAAAAATCAGCCTTTAAAAAAAAAAAGTAACAAACCCAAAATCTACAAGTATCATTTCATACTGAATCAATGATAGATTTTTTCTTTTTTTTTCTTTTTAAAAAGGGAAAGAAAGGGGTGGGGAAAGGGGAAAAACTGAACCAAACCAGAAAAAATGAACTCAGAGAAATAGAAAGAGAGAAGGTGCCATTGTCCCTTCTGAACTTTTCCAAAGGCAGAGAGGAGCGAGGAAGAGCACAACGAACAGACCCAGATGTCCGACTGAAATCCCCATCAATTTCTTCTCGGTAATTTCTCCCTCGTGTTTACCCAGCGAGGGGCAGGAAGGACTTCCAAAATTAAATTAAAAAAAGGCATTAAAATGAAAAAAAATTATTATTTCATTTTTAAAGGATTAAAAAAAAAAAAAAAAAGAGATATGATAAAACAACCCTCCCCAAAATCCTGGAGGGGCGTGAGGCAGGGAAAAAATCGGGTTTGATTTAAAAGGGGGGAAAAAAAAAGAAAAGCCAAACCAAATGAGACTTTTCTCTCTGAACACGTCATCGAGCGGGACTCTCCGGTTAACTGGTGACGTAGTGTTTGGCCGATGGCTGGCCGTAGACCCTATAGAAATCCTGCCGCCCGTGCTGCTGGGATGCGTCAATCCATTCCCTCACGGCAAGTCCCGGGAGCGACTGGGGGACGGCGGGGGCGGGCGGCAGCGGGCGGGGGGAACCCTGNNNNCGGGGGCGGGCGGCAGCGGGTGGGAGTACTCCTGCGACGAGACTGTCCAGGGGAAGTGCCCCGACCGCGGGTAGGGCTGGTGCCCGCTGTGGTTGGACACCGAGGAACAGTAACAGTTATCCACGGAGCAGACCAGGATTTTGCGCCCGCCGTACTGGGAGAGCACGGACTGCTGAGATGACGTGGTGTTGGGGTAGTGAGACGGGTTGAAGACGGAGCCCGAGTGCACTGGCTGCGGGCCGCTAGGAAGTCCAACTATGTGCTGCGTGGAGCTACAAGGCACCATGGCTTGTGCGGACTGCCCCTCGCCAGCCGAAGCGCCCTGGCTCATGTACTGGCTCGCCACAGTCCCGGACGACGGCTCGAGGAAGCTGCCCTCGGGAAAGGCGGTGGAGTGCTTGCGCTTCTCCGCGCCGGAGTTGCTGACGGTGCAGGGGTACATGGGGATACTCTGCAGGAAGGGGACGGGGGTGCTCAGAGGACCTGCGGAGGGGAACAGGAGAGGGGGATTGCATTAAGCACAGCATGGCACAGCTCCAGGGTGCTCTGGCCCCTGATCCGGAGCTGCAGCGGAGCCCCAAGAGCCACATTCCAGCCTCGCGTGTGCAGAGGGTCCCCCAGCCCGCCCCACCAGTGGAAAACCAGGCACACAGCCCCGTGCAGCTGGACTTGCAGATTCAGTTCTGGGCCCTTGCCAGTGGGCTTGGAGTGGCCTCAGGTGCTGCTCTGCAAACAGCTTGTGAACACAAGTCCCTACCAGGAGCAGAGTGGGACAGCCTGGGGGATAAATATGAATTCCCCAAAGAGAGAGGACTGGGAAGCCTCCGCAGGACATGCTCTGCTCCCAGGCATCGGCTGGGGGCTGTGGGACCACGCCAGCCCCTGGCTGTCCCTGCCCACATGCTGAGCCCCATCTTTCCACTGACATTTCCTGGCAATGGCCAGCCCCCCCAAAAGCCTTGTATTTCAGGGTTTTGTGTAGCCCCAGAACACAGCCATTTCACAAGACAAGGAAAATACCCTGGGGAGAGTCAGGAACTGGCTTTGTGACTTCTCCACGCCCCTGCTGACTGCAGAGGGGCTCCCAGGGGTCCCTGCCCCAAACAGCTCTCCCCACCATTTTGTACTGGGATCTGCAGGACAGCCAGCTATGGATACAGGATACAGTATGTATGGATATATATATGGATACAGTAGTGAGGTCCCATGCCCCTGCACCCCTCAGCCCTCAGGTTTCACCCACCTTCCAGCAACTTCCTCAGCTGCTTCTCCTTCTTGGCGATCTCGTTCAGGAAGAGCTTGGAGTTGAGGTGGCCGATTTTGGGTGGGGGCAGGCTGCCACCTGTACAGTTCTGAGTCCTGTTGGGGATGGCAGGCAGAGAGGTGTGAGTTGTAAGGTAGACTCAGGAGAGGGACATCTCCTCCCCCCACACCCTCCTGGAGCCAAACCCCCTCCCTAAGGTAGAAGACAGGAGGGAGCTGGCTGTCTCTGACAGGCAGGACCTTCCCTGTCCAGTTTTGCTGTGAATGTCCCCTGCCAGGGAACACCTCCTGCAGTCCATGTCCCCACTGCATGGCCATCCCAGCTCCCCTTCGCTCCACTAGTGCTGGCTTTAACCCCCTGCCCTGTCTCTGTCCAGTGGAGCCCTGACTGAGCCCAGACTGAGCCCTGCACCCCGACCTGGCTGGTCCCACCCTCTGCTCTTCCACAAGCACAACACTGAGTTTCCCCTAGTCCCTGGGGAGGACCCGATTCAATGGCTGCAGGAGGGGATTTTTTCATTCTCCCACAGAGAGAGAGGGAAGTTGAGCATGCCTCTCCCAAACCCTGTAGCATCCCTGGCCCTGGTCTTCCTCTGAACATCGTGCTGCTGCCATCTCTGTGGACATGAACACACCCTTTGCCCCAAACACGTCTGTCCCACTGTTCTTACCTGTCCATTAAGATTTTCACAGACTTGGTGTTCTAGAAGTGGAAGAAGAAGCTCTGGTCAGTAAGGCCAATCCCTGTCATGGTGGCCATGCCCCCTTTCACTGTCAGCTTCCATGGCCCCCAAGGAGGGGACAGTCTGACCATGGGCACTGAGCCCCCTTTCCCCTGCATGGGCTGCTCCAGCCCCATCTCCAGTGGTGGCACCTCCTCATTTGAGGCCAGCAGTGAGCCTGCCCCACTCCTCCTTGACTTCTCCCACTGCTGAGCCCTCTGGAGGCATCAGCCAGCCCTGCTAATGTCCCCATCCTGCTCACCACCACACCCCACACCTACCCAATTCTTCCCACACAGGCAGACCTCTTCACAGCCCCCGTCCCACCCTGGCATGGGTGGCTTGTCTTACCTTCATGAAGTTGATGTCTTCAGTTTTGTCAAACATGACCTGGACAGAGCTGAGGAGCTTCTTGGCCTCCTGCATGCGCTCATTGAGGTGCAGAACCTGGGCCGCGTTCTCATTGCAGAACTTGGCCTGGGCCTTGTCCAGGATTTCCATGGTCTTCCGCAAGTCCTCGTCCAAGATCTGGTGCATCTTCTCATACTGCAGGCGCACCTCGTCCTTCAGCTGGCTCACCTTCTCCTGGGGAGAGGAGCAGGGTCAGGCCCTCTGTGCCCTTCCACCTCTTCCATGATGTCCCAGGACACTTGGGTCCTTTCCCAGCAGTGGAGAATGCAACCTGAAAGCTGCACCCCAGCGCTGCTCTCCTGCAACACCCAGACAGACCAAACCCTGCTGTCAACTACCACATGGGACTTCTATGTGCCAGAGACCCAAGAGGGACACTGTGAAGGTTTGATTGGTTCAGCAGGTCCTTGGACCTACTTCCTGGGATCTGTGTGGTGTCACCTCCTGAGACCTAATGCCAAGGAACAACCTGCCACACCACCGACGGAAGTGTGTTCCCCTGAAAAATCCCACCCATCCCCATCTGCATCCCCTTTCCCATCTTCATCCTCATCCCTAGCCCCACCCCAGGCTGGAGACACTTCATGTTCCAGAGCCTTTCCCTTCATGCTCTGGGAGGCTGAGGGGCTTTAAGGACCACAAGCACTCCCTTGCTGAGGAAGGCTGTGCTGAGCTGAGAACAGGATGGGCCATCTGATATTCAAGGACAGCCTTGTTCCTCACCTCCCAACTCAAGCCAGGACCCATGAGGCTGCAGAGCAGCTCCAAACACATTTTGTCTCCCAAAAGGATGACTGACAAGGGTGAAATGGAGGCAGGAAGTCTGACTACCCTGCATGTCTGCCTTCCTCCCTGCCCACCTGGCCCCTGTGTCCCAGGAGCTTTTCCCCACTGTGCCATGGGGTGACAGTCCCCGGGACTGGCCGTGGCAGGGTGAAACACTGGTTACCTCGACCAGCCGCTTGTCCGATTCCAGCTTGTAAAGCTGCTCTTCGATGTCCTGCTCCCGCTCCTCCAGGCGGTCCTGCTGCTTCATCAGCATCTTCTGCAGAGATGGGAGAAAGCAGAATTATTAGAGCCCAGCGGCCACGTGTGCCAGTGAATGTCGGTGCTGCCCACACTGGCTCTGCCCACGCGGTTCAGGAGGGATGGTGCTTTTTCCCAGCAGGATGCCACTGCCAGGCTGAAAGCCCACGCGTAGCTTGTGGAACTGGAAACTCGGTTATTTCGATGGCAGAAATGGCAGAGGGGCTGTGTGTGCCAGGCTGTGTTATCGGCTGGGCTGGGTCCCCTGGATGGGGGCAGCAGCTCAGGTAACCTTCTGCAGCCTGGTCAGTGGGGCTGGGTCAGGGCCAAGCCCTAGGGACTGTGGGGGGGACACAGAGAGGCTCATCTCCCACTAAGGCAGTACCATTTCGAGGCCCATCACCCATCATCAGCAGGCTCCTGCAAGACATCACCACCTCCCTTGCACCCCTGTACGCCACGCCAAATCCTTTCTCCCTTCCCCGCCTCCGTGACAAGCCCCAGAGCCAGCATCAGCGTAATCTGGAGGGACAGAGTGAGGAGGAATGGGGCCTCCCCCCGCCACACTGCCAGCCCCCAGCCCCGCTCCCTGAGGCTGGGCCTGGGCTATCCACCGAATAACTGGGACAAAACCTTATCCCCTGCTATCAGCACGAGCGCCTTGCTCCTGCATGCTTCCCAGCCAGGAGAAACCCACTGCCCATGAGAGAAGGGCTCCATCCCCGTGAGCAGGAGCAGGGCTTCCCAAAACAGCCCTCAAAATCAACTCCCAATATTCACTCTTCATGTTTACTGCAGGGGAAAAGCCAGGACACCAGCAGGGCGAGGAGAAGGGCTTTGCCTGGCACAGAGACGCGGCGTTAGAGACTCAACGACGGGGGCGAGATGGAAAGAAACCAGCAGCAAGAATGAATTTCGAGGGGATTATTGCTATTATAAACCGCCACTCGGGAATTTATAATCAAGTAATTAATTCCTGGACGAGGCGGGAGGGGGAGGGTGGCAGAGGCGCTGCCGGGATTAATTGCATTGCAGGGAAAGGCTGTCACCTCCGACTCAATTCAGGAGCAGGAATGCGAAGCCTCCTCCCTCCTGTTGTTTTTCTTAAGGTCTCGGGCACCTCCAGCCTTACTGTCGCTGGGCTTCTACCACTAATAATAACGAGGAGCTAAAAAAACCCAGCTTCCCACTCACAGGCACACTCCACATGCATGCCCGGGGCCCACGTGTGTGCACCCACCCAGGCACATGCAGACAGACACACAGACAGCACATCCACTGAAACAGGGCCGAGGGGCAGTGACAGCAACGCAGACCCCCAGCCCACGGGAGGACATTTGCTGCGCGTGCGTACAGAAACACATGGGCTTGCAGCATCCAAGGGCATCACTGGAAGCATCCACATGGAGAAAGATTTGAGGCATATATTAAAAATCTCATTTTTTTCATTGTAAAAGGGTTGTTATTTGTGCTGCTGCAGCATCAGGAGGCTGCAGTCCCCTCCCAGGTTAAACGTGGTGGGAACTGAGCTCTGGAGAGTGAGTGCAACACCACTTGCTTGAACCTTGGAGAACCAAGGGTACAGGCAGGAACTGTGTCCCAGGTCCTGTGCCAGCAGCCAGGCCTGAGTGTGGGGCTGCTGGGGCCTTCTCTAGGGGTTTGGACAGGGTTTTGGGTCAAGCACCAGGCAGAGCTGTGGGGCCGGTGGGCAACAGCCCCATGTAGGTGGGCTGAGAAGTGGCAGGCAACAAGCGTGCTCCAGGGCTCCAGAGAAAGAGATGCCTTCCAACACCCCTGCTTGCAGGAGGCCAGTTGAATGTGGCAGTTGGGCAGGTCATGCAGCGCAGGCTGAGCTGCTCACTGCCCACACTGGGCAGCCAAAGGACACAGCGAGCTTTGCACCGAGCTCTTCCCTACGCCTCCCTCCCTGCCGGAGATTCGCCATCTCCACCATGAGCAGCCAGGCCCATCCTGCACCAGCCCACCAGGAGGACGGCCACGTCTAGCCAGGCCCCCAGGAGCAGCCCAATCCTCTGCCTGACTTCCCTGTCTGCCAGCTGGGACAGGAGTGGGTAAAAAACATAGGACAGGACCCAAGGCTGACAGCTCGCTAGGCACAGAGGCCAAATCCCCATCCCACTCTGTCGTACCCTTCAGGTATCCGACATACTCGAGGCAGCCACTGCCCTTCCCCCCAATGCTGCTGGGATGCTCTTGCAGGGGAAACCAGGGTTTCCTATCACTGGCAGGTGCCAGGTGGGCAGAGGCCACCCTGCCAGCCCCACTGGTGTGAGGGACCCCCGAGGGAGGCACCAAACAGCCCCGGACATGCACGTACCATCGCCCTGCAGCTGCCGTGGCAGAGCTGCCAACCTTTGTGTTTTGTAACAAACCTCAGACTGCTCCGCTCCTGGAATCACACAATTATGTGAAATCACAAATATACACATAAACATATGTAAAAACAACTTTTTATACATATAAGTTAATTTAATATCCCCTTACAGCTGGAAAAAGTGACCAAAATCCAACCTAAAGCCACAGAAATCAGAGAGAATAGAGGACATGCAGCGCTTTCTTTAAACCTCACATTTGAGCCACTATCTCGATTTTAGGGTGATTTAAAAACTGTACGTGCCTGAGATCGCACTGGAATGGGAGGGCTTTTCACCCATGGCAAGAAAACCTTAACAAGACACAAGGGTATGAATTACCCCTTCCGACACCGAAGGGCAAAATCTCATTGTCTATGCAGCACAGGCCGAATTCCTTAGGTATTTTGAAAAGGAAAATATATCCCTTCCCCTTCCATCCCCTCCCAAATCTGGTATTTCTGAAGTCATGAACTCCTCCTCCTCCAGGATCAGAATTTCTCAGGGTAATTTCTCATATTTCATGCATGACCTTGATGCTGGGAGAACCAAGGCTCCCTCCGTACAGGCACCCTTCCCAGGCTATGAGCAACTCTGATCCCAGTTTGTCTTTTCCGAGACACGTCGCCAGTTTGCGAAACGCATGCTAAAAATGCATCTTATTCCAACACCAGCTGAGAGTGAATTCATCTCATTAATTAATAAATTAGTCGGTGACTGGGGTAAGTGGCTGGTCCACTACGACCCTGCAGGCCCCAGTGACACAGGGCTAGCTCATGGAGACCAGCTTATTCTGTGGGAGATGAACATAATCTTCCCCCTCCTCATGGAAAAAAATGAAGTGTGGGTACAAAAGGGCTGAGCCCATAAAAGGAGTTGGCAAACACGCCTTGGGCATCAACCCTGCAAGGGAGCTGGACCACGGAAGGTGGAAGGACAAAGGAGGGGAGGTTATCCTTCACTTCCCTTCGGGAGTGAGGGTGCATTCCTCCTGTGCAGGCAAGAGGAGGGTGAGTCCTGAGCAGTTCATTGTGGCAAGTCAGATGGGTTTGGGGTACCAAGGTCATGCACTGGGAGGGAAACGCTACTTGGAGGGACAACTCTGCAGGAAGCAAAGCAAGCACAGCAAGGTCTCATTGCAGGGAGGATGCACACAGCAGGTCCCTGTGGGACTGCAATGGGGGAAGGCTTGCTGACCATCTCTATCCACAGCGCTTGCTGGGAGGAAACCACCACCAGGGAAACCATGCTTGCCCTGCCTGCACCTTACTGCACCTCCTGGTCAGTCCCCACTGAATCTGCACTGACCCCAGCTCCTAGCAGCTGCCCCAGTATGGGACACATCCATCCTGCCAGGCAGGGGGTGGGGGTATGTCTGCTGGGGGACAGGACAGTCCCAAAAGAGAACTTATGCAACATTAAATGCCTGCAGCCACAAGCCAGGAAGATGGTAATAAAGAGTTTAACAGCTCTGATGACACAGGGCATCTCTGCTTCTCATCTGAGAGCCACTGCATGGCTGCAGCAACACAAGCCCCAGATATGTTACACACACAGGTCCAGCTCAGCCAGCTGGAAAAACCCCCACTGCAAATGGGGGCACTGGGGTCTGGGAAGGAGCTCACACCCACCCAAGACCTTCCAGGCAGGGAGCAATCTGTGGGCAAGATGTGTACCCTGACTTGTCTTAGGCTGGTCTCACCACTGTCCTCTCCCAAAGGGCAGAGCTAGCCTGTGGTCACTGCTGAGCCCACAGTAACAGCAGATTATGCCCCTGCCCTGCCTGAGGCCCAGCACTCCCCTCATCCCCCCTCTGCAGTCCCCATTGCCCTGGGGCCAGCATCGAGGCAGCAGAATCCCATGACATGCCCCAAGGTTTTGTGATCTCTGAGACTGGTCAGGGCCCTTGTGTGCCTCCCAGGGAGAGCTGGCAGGGGAGAGCCTGTGGCACCCCTTTCCTGGGGGCTTGAGTGCTCACCAGCCCCTGCCCAACTCCCAGCAGGATCAGGAAGGAGCCTGGCAGCTTTACCAGGGGCAGAGCGGTGCCCCATGACCTGCTGAGCTGCTGTGGTTTTAAACAAGAGCTGGAGCAGTGAAAAGCCTTACTGTGTTCATAGGGCAAATGGAGCCTGTGCAGCTTCTCTGACGTCTAGTAAGCACTGTGCATCCTTCAGGGCCGTTCACCTTGCAAGAGCAACCAAGTGCCCACACACTGACCTGTGGGATGCTTGCAGGATGCTAATTCCCAATAAACTCTGCTGAAACTGTGGGTTTGGAGGGTACTACAACAGGGCAGGTGGACAAACCACGGGAGTGCACAACCCTTCTTCTCATAGGAAACCGGGGGAGCAGAGAGCCAGACTGCCCCACAGAGCACCTTTAACCACAGCTGGACGGCTGGCCCAGGACAAGCGCACTCACTTCTCTGCCTCTCTCCTTCCTCCTCCTCTGCGCCCAAGCCTTCCCCTCACCGCCAAATCCCAGCCACCGAGTGAATAAGGACATTGTTTGCAGTCACCGGAAAGCCAGAACGGAGGGAGCAGCTTGGAGCATGAGGGGGAGGAAGGGTGAGGAGGAGGAGGAAGGTGGAACCGGAGTGAGGAAGCCGCAAAGGGCAGATGCCTGTTGCGGGAATGGCTCCAGACACCTGCAGCTCAGCCCAGGGACCGGGATCAAGAGCCCCCATTGAGACACACGTCCCGGCACGTTGCTGGAGACGGGCCTGAAGTCACAGTGACTGAATTTTAATGCACCAAAAGCCCTGGACCAAGGAGGCGAGTGCAACCTTTCGCCTCCCCGGGCCTCCCACACACAGGCTTCCCTCTCCCCAGCCCTGCTCCACTGTCAGCTGGACAGTTTTCTGAGAAAAACCCACACGATGAGCTATTTTCATTCCTCCTGAAAGTGTCACCCCACCTGCTAACACACCAGAACCTTGACACCATGCACATCTGGGGCAGAGCACCCTAGTGCCCTCAAAAACAGGATCTCAAATCATGAGATCATGCACCACCACAGGCCAAGGGGATCAGTCCCCACAGCCCAAACCCCCTGGAGCATCCCTCCCACCCTGCCACAGACTCCTGCTGACCAGACCCAGGCAAAACCAGCTCTTTCAAACTCCCCACAGCCCTCACAACACTCGCAGGAGGCTGATCCACTTCAAGGGGCAGGAAGGAAATGCTTTCTGGCTGGGGTTTCATCTTGCACACATTTACAGCAAGCAACAGGCAGGAGGGAAGGTCTCCAGCCAGAGCACGAGGTCTTGCCTCCCCTGGCCAGCCTGGAGCACACACAGTGCTCCAGGCTTTGGCTTTTCTCACGATGCTCCCTGTGCAGAGATCAGGCTGGTTTATCCTCAGTAGGGGAAGGAAGAGGGGAGGGGAACAGCCTGAGATATGAATAGCTGCCCTTGCTAGGAAGGGATGGGAGCAGCAGCCATACAGTGAACAGGCATCAAAGAAACCCCCTTTCCAGCATTGAGGGACCCCTGAGCACCAGGAGAGTGGGTGCTTTGTAGAAAAGGGCTGAAGGCCAAATATTCAGCGCCAGCTTGGGGGAACAGGATGTACAGTGACTCTTGCAAGAGAAGCTCTCCACCCTGTTCTCATGCTGGAGTGAAGATGCCTCCTGCTTGTCCACATCACCCTGTGAGATGCTGCCTGGCCTCTGAGCCTCTCCCGGAACAACAGGAGAAACGATCAGGCTTAGACCCATGTCTCATCTCCACTGGCTATCCCAAGGGCACAGCCCCATGTCCCACCTCCTGCACCCATCCCAGCACAGGGCGTCCCTGCAGCAAGGCTGGCACACAGCAGCTGGATGCTCCCACGGAGCCACGACACATGGCTGCTTAGCAGAACCAGCCCGGCCCTGGCTCCTGGGACATCTCGGGACAGTGGGCACAGCACGTCCCTGTACCAGAGCAGATCCTGGACCACCATGGGGCTGCACTGCTGCCTGCAGCCTGGGACAACTCTTTCCCTTGTTTACACGCAGCAGAAAGGAAGAACTCGTTAATAAGGGGAAAATACAAGCATTGTGTTGCATGGGGCCAGCAGCAGGATTTCTGGAGGCCAGGAAATGGGGACCTATTCTCTGTCAGAAAGTGACCTTCAGGAGGACCTTGAGGATGTTAGTTCACCCTCCTGGGCCTCTGTGCATCCCCCTGCTCCTCACGGCCACGGGGGTTACTTGATGCTGTGCCTCTCACGTAAATGGGGGAAAGAGGCTGGGGCTCTACCTATAGTTTTTGGACCCCACCTTCAAGCCATGGCCCAGCTGCCACTGCTGTCAGCGTCCTTGGAGCAGGAATGAAGATTTGCTTCGAGGGGAAAAGGAAGGTAAGGGAGATTAAGGAGCAGAGACAAGGCCAGTGGCTGGACACACATCACCTCTCTACCTGCAGCCCTGCAAGTCCTGGAGGAAAGAGCCTTCCTCATATCGGGTGTCCAGTATGGGTGATGTGCCCCTCAAAACAGAGGCTCCCTCCATGCAAAGCACAGCAAGAGGCAGTGAAAGCAGGGCAAACTGCCTCTGCCAGACCTGGGGCACAAGACTCGCTCACAACATGTGCAGAAGAGGAAAAAAGGAGCTGGAAATGCACCAGGAAGACGAATACCAGGACAAGAAGCTAGTCTGCATGCTGAGCATGCAGCCAGGCGAGTCATGACTGATGCTGCCGGCTCCACAGGACAAAGATGAGCCTTGGTGATAGAATCATAGAATCATAAAATCATTAAGATTGGAAAACACCTCCAAGATCATTGAGTTCAACCTTTGACTGAACACCACCATGTCAACTAAACCATTAGCACTAATGGTCATGTCCAGTCATTTCTTGAACACTTCCAAGGATGGTGACTCCACAACCTCCCTGGGCAGCCCATTCTAATGTTTAACCTCCCTTTCAGTGAAGAAATTCTTCCTGATGAACCCTTCTTAGCACAGCTTGAGGCTTGTCCTCATCTTTGTCACTTGCTGTCTGGGAGAAGAGACTGACCCCACCTTGCTACACCCTCCTTTCAGGCAGTTGTAGAGAGTGACAAGGTCTCCCCTGAGCCTCTTTTTCTCCAGGCTGAATAACCCCAGCTCCCTCAGCCATTCCTCATACAACCTGTGCTCCAGACCCTTCCCCAGCTCTGTTGCCCTTCTCTGGACTTGCTCCAGCACCTCAATATTTTTCATGTAATGAGGGGCCCAAAACCAAACATGGGATGTGAGGTGCAGTCCCACCAGTGCTGCGTACAGGGGGATGATCACAGTCCTGATCCTGCTGACCACGCTACTGCTGATACAGGCCAGGATGCCACTGGCCTTCTTGGCCACCTGGGCGACTGCTGGCTCGTGATCAGCTGCTGTTGACCAGTATCCCCAGGTTCTTTTCCGCTGGGCAGCTTTCCAGCCACTCTGTCCCAGCCTGTAGCACTGTGTGGGGTTGTTGTGACCCAAGTGAAGGATCCAGCACTTCACTTTGTTGAACCTCATACAACTGGCCTTGGCCCATCGATTCAGCCTGTCCAGATCTCTCTGAAGAGCCTTCTTAGTATTAAACAGGACTGGTCCCAAAACTGTGCCTTGGGGAACTTCACTAGTGACCATGCCTTTGGCCAGTACAGCCACTTCCTGCCCCATATCTGCCAGGAGAGACAGCATCCCATCAGGGAAAATGCTCCCACACTGTGTCCCAATGCCACAGGGACAGCAGATGCATTTGAGTGGTGCAGGAGCAAGATGGAGAGACCACCTCTGAGGGCTGCTGGGGCTGCAGATGCAGGCACAACCAGGCCCTTGGGGCAGAGGGGAACTCAAGAAATCTCTTTTCTTTCTGCTGGGAAGGGAGGGAGAAGAGATCCCCATCCAGGCCTGGGTGTGGACACTGGCCAACAGTCCACCCCAGCCAGCTTTTGGTGGGAGGACAGCCCAGGCCACCTTTGCCTGGGAGCAAAGAGAGGCAGGAAGAATCACAGGGCTCAGCTCTGTATTTATGAAGGACAAGGTCTGCATCTTCTTCGCCATCAGGGATGCAAGGGAGGAGCTCTTTTCCCCACCTCTTTTAGGGGGAAAATGTACAGGTTTAGGGCTGCTTATAAATTAGTGCCAAAATTCACCCTGCTGCTGAGCTATCTCCAGCACAGGGCTCTGGCTGCAGGCCCTGGCACAAATCTGCCCTGCCCAGCACCAAATGCCCTTTGAGTGACCAGCTCAGGAGCACCAGCACTGGGACACTCCAGGAAAAGTGCAGAGGTTTGCGACATCCTGAAAGTTTCAGACACCCAGACCCGAGTGCCTTGAGCAACTGTTTCCAGCCACTTGGGAGCTCAGACTGACACCAACACCTGGAGCACAACTGGTCCCCAAGACCAGAGTTGCCTTGTGCTTCATCCCTGCCACGCCAGAAAATAAAATCTGGGGCCTGTAGCTGTATCGAGTGGGATTCACCAGATTTCACAGTTTTTCAGAGCCTAAAAGATCATGTAATAAGTCCTGCCCTTTCTGCCTTCAGCACACTCTGTGCTTGTGGTTTCTCCAATGCTTCAATCAATTTATATGGACATTAGGGGGGCCCTACCTTCCTTTTCTCCCTCTTCTGTCTGTTTTCATACATCTGCCCCTTCTCAACCACAGATCTAGATAAAAAAATTCATCCAGCAAAAAAAGAGCAGCCTGTCTTCGGTGGGATCATCTCCTCCAGCTGGCTCTCAGAAGTGCTCTGCCAGCTCCAGTGGTGGCAGTCCGGGCAGCAAAGGAAGATCACTCAGTGCTGAAACTCAGCTGAATTACAAAGTCCTGCTCCTCACACAAGCCCTATTGCTCTGACATATCATCTCTCAGTCGCTCCTCCCATAACCTCCATAAAAAATTCAACAGGCTTTGGCAGCACCCCCAATCCTGCCTTGATCTGCTGCTGTCCCAGTCTTGTCTAGCTCTGTTGAATTCCAAGATCTTCCCAATGTGATGAAATCTCAGGGTCCCAGCCAGTTGTCCCCAGACTGTGGCTGGGGTAATGGCTTGCCTTCCAAAGGAGCCATCCTGCAAAGACCCATCCTATTGCTTGGCAGCAAACCTACGCCCATCTGCAGGCCCCGCAAAATTGAGAAACCCTCACTCCCCCTTCCAAATAAACATCTTGGATTCAAGATCCAGCTGGCCTGTGTGATCTCAGAGCCTTCTCCCTGCAGGGGTGAAACACAGCCAGCCTCTTCCACCCTTGCTCCCACTGCAGGCTGAGCAGCCTCTCCCCTGCCCAAAGAACTCCGCTCCACACCCACCACGGCTGAGTCCTGCCATGGGAAGCAGGAGACTCTGAACAACAGCCCCTTTGGCTTCCTATCCCCCTGATTTCTAGTTTCTGCTCTGGAGGGAGCCTGGCACGAGGATCTGGAAGCATAAACAGGTTTTGTGGGGAACTCAGATACCTCTGAGGAGCAGAGCAGCAGCAGCAATACCCACGTGTACCCAAGTCCCAGCCATGAGACCACTGGCAATGACTTGCAGTCACATGCCCCATCACTGTCTCACTAGGTGACCCAAACACAAGGGGTCCAGCTGCACAAAGCACCTCTCCAGACTGAGGAAGCACTAGAAAGAAAACCCTCCTTTGATTTAAAGGCCATGATTTTATTTTTTTTTTCCTCCCAACTGATCTAGTTAAACTTCCAACCGCTCAAGGCTATTTTAATTTGTACTGGTAAGTTAAATCAACACAAACAAGGGCAGAACAGGTTTATATGCACCTCTATTACTGGCCTGCACCAACTAGAGTGCAGCTACATTTCTCCAGGCAGCTTTTTTTTTTCTCTAATAAAGATAAGGGGGACGTTTTTTGTGCACCTCCAACTGACAAATGGAGCCTGAAAGTGAATTGGGAGTCGAAGCCTTGAGGAAAGTCAAGGTGACTTATGCGTCAATAGGCTGGATTCAAAGAGCTTTGCAAAAATGCAGATCAACTAACAAGATTTATAAAACCCGTTAGGAGCTTAGAGGTCACTTAATTCTCAAAGGTGCCAAGGAAAGTGCCTGACTCGAAGAAGGATGGATGGGTCTTACAGAGGTGGCTATCTCAACCTTTTGGTTGCTTCAAGAAAAGCAGACTTAATTTCTCTTGGAAATGAGGCTTTGACATGCCAAGATGTCTACTGTGAGCCTTGGCTCCTCTATCACTTACTTTAAAGAAAAAGAAACCAAGTCATGTTGCTGCAGACAACTGTTACAAACATCTACTGAAAGCCACAGCAGAATCTGCTGCTTCAGCTCACCAGCGCCAGACACCACCCAGAGGAGTATGAACCAGATTCAGCACACAAGCTGGAAAAAATAGAAGGGGGGAAAAGACTTTGCACTTCTGCAGATCCCCAGTGCCTGGCATTTTGCAGGCTGGAAGCAGCCTGTCAGCACCTGCGAGCAGCCAAGGCAATGTACAGCGAGTCCATCCACCCCAGTGACCACGACCACAGTCTGCTGAACACCAAGGACCCTCCACTGCCTCCTCACTGGGTTTTTTCTCTTCCCAATTTTTTTTTTCTGTGAGGTGGTTGTTGAGAATCTGAAAGCCCGGATTATAATCTTTATGAATCCCATACTTAGATCGCGCTGAACAGCAGCCCAGCAATACCAGATGTTCAAACAAAGCTGCCAACCGACAGCTGTCTGCAGCTTGCAGCGTGTTTTTACTTTAAAATGCAAAATGATACCAATCTATATTAAAAGAGAGACGTTCAGAGCCTTGTGATAGCAGCTGAAGCCGCGGATATTGCTCTTTCACGCAGGGTGTGGCAGCAGAAGGAAATATCTCAAAAACTACTGCTTAAGCCACCCTCCCAGCCCCCCCAAATCCTGGCCCCTTTCCTAATGGGAAAGAGACTCACGTTACTGCCTGAGTGCCGTGAATGTACCAGTGCGTGTCCAAACAAGCCAGCAAAAAGAAAAATGCAGCATGAACAAACACTGTCTAACGAAGGATGCCAGAACGAATCTGGGCGCTGCCCACACCTGGCTCTCAGCAGCATGGGGAGGACAAAGTGACACGGGGGGATGGAGGGAACCAGTCCAGGGGTGGAGGGTGCAGCCCCTCCTGCACCACTGACCAAAGTGGGACAGGAAAGGTCCCTTCTGGCAGCACAGCATCACCAGCGGAAGCATGGGATGGAGGGACATCTTTCACTGCTCCAGCCCATCTGCCCAGCATCCCACCTCAGGTTATCCCACATCCCTCTGAAACACACAGGGATGCTCTGGCCCCTGGAGAAACTCTGCCTGAGTCTCCTTGATGTGAAGCAGGTTTTCAACTTGCATTGCTTTGTACCTTTATTTGTTAGGCTGGCTGGGACCAGGCACAAAGCCCTACACCCTGCAACCTTTTCTGCACACCAGCAGCTGGAGAAGGCAAGAACAGGAGCTCAGCCTCGCTCTTCATTATTCCTCCCTCTGGAAATGCAGGCCACCCACAACGGCCACAGTTTGGGGATGGCAAGTCTGAAATACACTAGGCATGGCACAGTACTCCTGGCTTGCAGGAATTGTGCAAAGAGGGCTCTAACTTACTCGAACGTGACGTCCCAAATTCCCCACCAGCCGCGATCACAGGAAATCTTTGGGACCGGTCCCAAGGCTGCCTCATTGTGCTCCGAGCAGCAACAGCATGAATGAATCATGCTCCTCAACGTGACACCCAGCTCCCAGCAACGTACTCAGGACCAAAATATTTACGTTGCAAATGAGTAAGAATAGGACCAGATCCCCTTCCCAGCCTGGTGGCATAAAAAGGCCAACCTGGTCTTGCATTGAGCAAGTGGGTGGCAGAAGGATAGGAGAGCAGGAGGCAGAGACCAGTCTCATGTCTTGCAGCCTGGCTCTGCCCAGCAATGCTGAATCAGAGCCCTTCGCTGTTACAGCAAAACCCCAAAGTGGCAAGCACTGAGACTATGATCCCCGTGGTACCACGCTCCTTCTGGGTGACACGTGAGGGAGCATGCTGGGACCTGTAGTTTCCAGCCAGCCAGCTGCAAAATGCCATCCCCCAGTAAACACATCTCAAATTAAAGTGATGCAAGGCCCCCAAGCTCTTGGCAAGGTGCCAGCCGTGGCTTCTTGTTGGCAGGCACTTGGCCAATTCCCATGTGCTGCACTAGCCCCCTTCCAAGGAGAAGCCAAGAGCCTGCAACCTGCAAATCCCCTTGCAGCTGACCTGCAACCTTCCCTTTCTGAAGCGACGTGTCTGCACGGACAGCAGGATGCTCCCAGAGCTCTGGTGCAGCCCTGGCCCACTGGAGACAGTCAGCCCTGCTCCTGCCTTGGTGTTGAGCCCCTCCACCTCTGCTCCGTGGCACCGCGATGCCAACCCCTGCGCAAGACCCTGCATCCATTACTGGCCAAACTTCAGCTACATAAAGCTCAACACTGCATCCCCCGAGGCGTCCCACAAAGATGCCACTGAAGCAATCAGAGTCATAGGCAGCAAAAAGCAACACACTGGCGTGGTGTTTTCAGGCAGAACATCACAAGCAGGCAAAGCTCCACTGAATCACCTTGCCAGCAAGGCTGGGGACAACCACCTCCCCACAGCATCCCAGATGGGCATGCAGCCACCCCAGGAGGGCTGTCACCTCGTGCTCTAACAAGGCCAGACCATACGTCACCCCCTGGGGAACGTGGCACCCCTCTCCTTGCCTGCTCACCCTCCCCGCTGCGGAGGAAATCGTGCGCCCGGCTGATGTCAGGAGGCATCACTTCACACAAAGGCCAGGCTTCCTGGCAGGGAAGGGGTGGGGGAGTGGGGAGGAAGGGAAAGAGAAGCCCAGGGCAAAGGCAAACAGCATCTACAGCTCCTTGTGTGTGCAAAAGGGGCAGCAGCAGGAGACAATATGGCCCCTTCTACTTCAATTGCCCTTCTACCTGGGAAAGAGAGACAACATTGTATGTCCTAGTGCCCTTCACAGGAGCCACAGCATGGCCCTGCCCTGCATCCTGTGCACCCCTTTAAGAATGCACTGAAAAGAAGCGACTCAAGTTTATTTTTATTTCCTCCTGCAAATAAATCAGTTCCATCTTGTCCACGCAGCCAGGCTGTGACTGTTGCCAGTCAGGGGACACAGCTCCCTGCTTAGCACCCAAACAGGAGAAAAACCACTTCTATGACAAGATCTAACATCAGCATCCCCAAAATGAGCACAAGCAGGCACCCCACCTGTCTCCTGCTCATGGGTGGATAAATTCTCATGGCACCTATTAATTGATAAATACAGATAAAAATAACATATTGAGGACCAAAGTCAAGCATAATCTGCAGCCCTCATTTCCCAAACTCCTCTCCCAAGTATACCCCCAAAGCCAAGCATCTTTGCAACACATGGCATACCACGGTACCCACAGCATCAACATAACCTCTTGCTTCAGCATGTCCTCTCCTCCTCTACCTCCTGCAGTCCCAGCTCACCCCTAGGCAGCGAAAGCGGCTGGTGGCCAGCACCAGACTGCATTGCTTTTGTCTCCAATTCAGCCTCTCTCTCAAGGACAGGAGCACTTTGGACCAGCTGCACCGGGACCAGTGAAGAGGGCTCGGCTGTAGGGGACCTGTGGGATGTGGTCGATGTTGATTGAAAAGGGAAGTCACTAATGTTGCAGGGGGCAGCCAGGGAAGGTGGATTTTGGATGTGGGCACCGCCAGGGAATAATCGTAAAGGAGCAAACCCTGCCTCTCTCCTTCAACGTGCTGACTTCTGCTCCTTGGAGAAGGCCTGTCATTGGTTTTTAATCTCGCCCGATTACGGACCAGCCTTTGACATTATTGATCTCAGGCCCCTGAAGTATCATTTATCTTCCAGGTTTGACTCGGTGATCAAAGCTCGACAGCTCAGACCCTAGTCAGGTCCATCCTCCCAGGGAGCCAGGGGAGCTGCTCTGCTCAACTCCAGTCCTGCTGATTCACACGAGCCATATTTGACACTCAGTTTCCATCCTCACATAAGGTGTCTTTGACTCTCTGCCTACCTGGCATTTCATTTTCTGACTCAAAAATCCAGCTCCTCAGGTCTCTGGCAGACCAGCAGTGCTTTCTCCAGCTTGGCAGTCCAAGGTGCCTCTAGTGTGCCCTGCTTCCCCCTTTCAGTTTCATCATCCTCTTTCAAAGAGGATACAGTGGAGACACAAATATTATGGGACATGCTGAGAACTGCACAGGGACTGGGGGAGCAGCGCCAGTAGTCAGCGTATAACCAGAGAAGCCATTTCTAGCTGTGACCCACTGCCATTTCCTAGAGCAGAAAGGACCAACAGTGGCAGCTCCTCATTCCCTGGTGAGATTGTACCCACAGAAAAACCAGGTGGCTATCGTGGTTCTGTGGTGGCTTCCCCTTACCTGCCAGCCAGCACAGCCGCCACAGGGCCAGCTCGTGACTTCTGCTCGACCTTCAAAATGTTAATGCCTGCTCCCTCCACCAAGCCCAGAAGAGATGGGCTGATGGGTTTCCTTTCCCCTGGATACCTCCATCCTCCACCCAAACTGACAGACGCTCCCAGCCTCCACTGTTTGGGAAGCACAAGGTTTTCCTCAAATGCCTTTGTCAACAGTTACTGGATGCAGTGTGTACATGAAGGCTGTTTTTTCAGATGCCTCCTGCCTCTCTCTCCTGCAAAGCCAGGCCTTATGTTTTGGGAAGGAGGAGTATTTCCTGAGGAAGGCTCCACTGGGCAGTTTTAATGCAGAGAGAGAGGAAGGTTTAGTTTTTGGTCTTCACCTTGTTATCATTTATCATTATTGCTGAAAAGCACTTCGGTAAATGGAGATTAATACCATGTGCATTCATAGACTGTAGCAGGAGCCAGGAGCCAGCCCTGGGGAGGATCAGGGGAGGAAGTGCCTGGATGGGGGCAGCTAGCAGGGTCCATGTTCTGCAAGGTACCACCATCAGCAAAGAAAGCTCTAGTCTCCAGGATTGTTTCCCCACACTGCCATGGACTTCCTGACTCCTAGCAGGTCCCCCCACCTCTGCTTACCTCTAATTTAGGGTAACACCCTGACTTCCCCACCCAGACTTTAGGTTGTTGCAGAGATTAAAATGATCTTTTTCTCCCCTGTTTTAAGTAGAAAGGAGGACAGGCCTTAGTTTTACCTGCTGGGCTCACATGCTCGGGAGATGTGTTTGGCAAGGGGTGGTCTTCACACCAAGCACTATTTCCACTTCCCTGCCCAGATGCCCTGTGGTGCAGGATGCCAGCAGGCACAGGCAGGAAAATAGCCCCCAAATACACTCCCATTCCCTTGAAGGGGGCAGGCTCTGTCCCCACTCCCTACAACCAAACTACCTCTGACCAAAACAGAGCTCGCAGGCCTCAGCCACCCAGCCACAACAGTGCAGCTGTGGCAGGAGAGCTGCAGTAATTCCCTCCTGGATCTGGCCACCCCCATCACTAAGGGGCTAGCACATTACCAGAGGGAAGGGGGAGCGCAGCACCCCCCCCGCACCATCCCCAAAGGGTCTGTGAGGGGGACAGAGACCTCGCAGCGCATTTATTCCGCTCCATCCATTTGAGAGGCACGCTTCAAGGGGCTTTTTGCCGTCAGAGGCGGGTGCACCAGGACAGGAAAAGAACAAAGGGAGGCACCGGCACCCCCAGCCCTTTGTCTGAGCACAGAGGAGTTCACCTGCAGGGAAAACCTGCTCCCACTGCAGAGGCGGCAGCTCCACATGGATTCGGATGGGGAGAGGGATGCGGCCCCCCCCTGCCAGCAAGAGGATAATGAGCAGAAGGATGCAATCACATTACCCTCTCTCTCCCCTTGCCACACGCACAAGCCCATTACAGTGCACGCCAACCCCCCCGACTTACCAACAACCCAACAACCGCAACCAGCAATAAAAACCATTGCCACAGAAATACCAACCCACCCCCAGTGTGATCGATCTGTGTCTGCGTGTGGCCCAGCACCAAACCCTGGAGCTCAGCTCCACCGACCAGGATCAACTGGGAGGAAAGGGGGTGGGAGACTAGTTTCCAGGGGATGGGGTTTTAAAGCCTCACAATAACTAGCTCAAATGAGGGTTTAGATTAAGCTGTTGTATGGCAAGGGAAAACACTGCCTCCATTAGGACATGGGGGATTTTCCTTCCCTTTCTCCAAAGCTACAGCTCTAGGATGAAGCTTCCAGGTCACTCAGGCAGGGAGAGGAGAACTGGGTGATGCCAAGCAAATGGGGGATCCTGAACGGGGAGAGATGGGTGGAGGGAAGCAAAGGCAGATCAGCCCTCCCCAAGCCCCAGATCATACAGTCGGCTGCTCTGACAATGTTTACTCATATTTCAGAGAGACACAGCCATCCGGAACGTCACTCCCTGCCAACTGCCTCATCTGGAGCCATCCACAGCGCGACTCTTCCCAGCCCACTCCAGAGACAGCCCCCCCACCAAAGCATCCACAGAGCAAGAAACTGAAAAAAGACAGGTAGGGGGAAAAGAAGAAACAGAGAAATTAAATTAATTCATGGTTGTTTTTTTTTTAACAGTTCTGGTACATCATCCCAGCAAACGGATGATTTGGAGTGTGCTTGGAGTGCAACGGCACCGCTGCAGAGTGCAGGGCATTGCACTGAGCTGGGAACTTCTGCTCATGTTACCATCACAAGAGAATCACAAGACAGAAGAGGGACAACCACGATGCCCTGGTGAGAACAGGCTGAAGATGTCCTTATCAGAAAGGATCCGGGACTGGGAACCTTTTCCCTGAGTTCATCTGGGGGACATATGTAAGAACTTTTGCGTGCATCCAGAGTCTCATGCCTCTAAATAACTGCCCCTCCCTCCATATTTGGGACCAGACATCTCTTCCTCCCATTCCCAAGCATACTGGATGTAGCTCTCCTGGAGAAAGGAGGGGTGGCTGCCTCTATCCTTCTACGGAGGAAAGGGAAGGGCAGGACATCCCTGGTCCTGCACATTTCACATCTCCCCACTGGTCCCTCAGCATCTGCCTCACCTTCTCTTCCAGCAAACGGAGGTTGATTGCAGGAAATTGGCTACCACTGCAAGCAAGCTCAGCAGCTCTGAGTCCTCTGTGCCATCCCCCTTACTTCAACCCAAACAGCATCTCCTCAGCCTACAGGCTGTTGATAAATGCAGGAAGTTGACAAAGTCACCAGAACCTAGCCCAGATCCATAGCACTTTATTTTTTTTAAGAGCAAAAAAGCCAGGCCAGACCAGATTCTGCCCCGGAGCCTGCGTGGCAAAGCAGAATCCAGCTCCAAGTGTTTATTTATAAATCCGTACATACATGTACATTTGAATTCTGACAGAATTAATTCTGGCATCCAGCTAATTCAAAGCATTCCTCCCCCATCACACTACTGTTGCAGGCCAGCCCTGCACAGAAGCTGATTATAAAATGCTGCACTAGCCAGGCATTTCTGCAAAGGCTTGTGCTATTGAGCATTCAGTCTTTCCTTGCTTGGCTATTTCATTGTTTCGGTGTCGATCCCTCCTCTCTTGCCCTGTGTTTCCTGGTTACTTTTGTCCCTGCTCTGGAAGCACTGCTGCTCTCAGCCCCATTTCAGTGTCAGATTGAAAAAAAAAAAAAAAACCAAAACAATTACGTGAAATTAAAGAGAAGAAAAGAAGAAATTATCACCATGTACCAAGATTTCCAGTCAACAGATAGGTAATGAGCAAAATATAGGCCAGTATGCTGCAAGGCAAGCTGCAGACAGATCTGGGGATAGAAAACCTGCTGCCCGCCTCCCAAGTACAGCTAAGAAATCCCTGTGTGGTCACACGCTGTCCTCTGGAGCAGAGAGGAGAGAGGTCAGGGCAGCCAGCACTGTAAGAGCCTCTTTATTCTTGGGCAGTTGCACGAATCTGATCGCTTGTGCCCTTTGTGAGACATGGAAATCTGCCTTCTCCTCCCACCCCCTTCGCCAGCCCCTCTTCTGCTCCCCCCGCTCAGATGAGGATGGAGGCAACTCCTTGGCTCCAGAGGCAAAGACCAAAGCAGCAGAGAGGCTGTGGATGACACTCTGGCAGGACCAGGCCTGGATGAGCATGTGGGAGACTTTAACAGTGCTCTCTTGGAGCAAGGGGAGAGGAGAAGAAGGCAAGGACAGTCCTGAGACTTGTACATTCCTTGAAGGGCTCACCCAGACTCTCACGTGTGAGGCATGAGGCTGAGGGGCGGAGAGAAGACCAGGGTGTCCCACTGCAGTTCATGTCTCCTACTTCTCCCTCTCCATCGTGCTCATGGGCTTGAGAACAGCATGCTGCACACCTCCATGCCAGCAGACACACGATGCTCACATAAGCATCACACGATACATTTAGATTAAACAAGGGTCTGGGCTAAGTTCATTATGCTCTCATCACCAGACAAAGCTGGGCTTGGACCTCCTGGTTCAGAGACCAGACCATGACACCTCCGTCTGAGGGGCTCATTCAAAGTCACTGCTGAGGGAGGGTTTCAAGGTGGAAAGCTCTAGGCCAGGGCAGTCTGGTGAGCAAGGCTGTGCCTAGACATGCCCACCTGCAAAGTACAGCCAACTGCATGGGGGTAAGCCTGGGCTACATTTTGTTGCTATTCCTTGCAAAGCAGCTGCTCCAGGTCTTCAGATGAACCTTTCCTTACCTCTCCTCTTTCCACCTCACTCTCCAACAGCTCCCATCCACACCACATTGTCCCCTGTGGGAAGTGAGCATTCTCCACTGCAGCCCCTGTCCTACTCCTTTACCAAGGCCGTCCCCTCCACACAAGCCTCCTCCCACCAGGCTGCCTCCCAGCATCCTCCATCTCTGCTGTCACTTCTCGGATTGACTCTACACAGAAGACTTGCAGCTGCAGGTCTGGAGCAACCAACCACTGGCAACCTGATGGGCTAAGGGCAAGGAAAATGCACAAGCTTAGCAGGAAAGCAGCGGGGAAAAGCCCTTAATCCAAACCCTGCGGAGGCAGGAGACTGCTCCAGTTCAGCCAAAGATCCGGGACTGCCAAGATACCCACTGCTGCTTGGCCAGCAGACCCAGAGGGGTTTGCAGCAGGGTGGCTCAGCCCCCCCAGACCTCTCTAGGGCAGCTCGGGCTGCTGCAGGTTGAACTGAAATCTGCTGCCCCTGACAACACAGTGCAGCAAAGCCTGACAGATCGATGTGGTGAGTGGCACAGAGATAGGAAGCCAGGCTAGGTGGGTGCTGGGATTTCTGTCACTGCCCAAGGCCCAAGAAGTCAGCGCTCATCATGGCAACTTGACCAACTGACAGCATCCCAGGGCGCAATGATCAGTCACATTTAGGAGCATAGTGCCATATTCCTGAGGCCCCTGGGCAGGAAGTAGGGCATAAGCAAAGCCAGGGAAGGAGAGACCTGGGTTAGGCTGACATAACCACTGGGCTGGCAGTTCAGCTCTGGGGTGCTGGTGGAAGTTCAGATGGAGGACGCAGGGAGAAGCTGCACAACTGCTTCGTAGGACCTGCTGCGAAAGGGGACCAGGTATGCTCAAAGAGTGCCACAGCAAATGCCTGCCAGGCACCAGCCACACCACCTACAGCCACGAGAGCTAAATTAGCACTCAAGCACTTGGGCACTTGCACTCATAATGCCTGCAGTGAGCTGCGTGCCGTGCTCCTCATAAACAAGTCATCTGGAAAATAAGTAAGCCTGTAAAAATCCAGTCCATCACAAGTTACCAAACCTGTTTCAGAGTAAAACAACCTAGAGCAGCTCACACCACAAGCCTGGCAGTGAAGCTTATCCCAAGCTTCCCCACCGGTGGGGCTCCCTTGGTCCCAGCAAAACATCCCTGGCACAGATGGCAGCATGGGGATGCAACGTGGGACTTGGTGGTGGCCAAAGCTGGCAAAGAACCAGCTTCTGGTACAGACTTGAGATCCTTCTCTTCCTGTGCTCCTACCAAGTGCTCACCTTTCCTCGTTCTCATAATTTAGAAAGCACGTGAGTTGGCCTTATGTAGGGTGCTACCAAGAAATAAAGCCCAAACCCATGGAGTTGCAGATGGACTCAGCAGCCCAGTCCCTGTCCCCCTGGATTTGCTGAACATGCACTGCTCCATGGACAGTGCTGGATGCTGTTCCTACACACCTGCAGGAGGATTCCCAATGTTTTCTTCCAGGTCTCAGCACCACAATGCATTTCCTCTCTCTTAATGTTCAAAGCCACCAGAGATCTTCAGAATGTGAAGGGATTTCTAGGAAGCTAGGACAGGGGGAAATCTATCTCCTTCCCCTGAAACAAAACAGAAGTAGAAGCAGAGCCTCTCTCCCTAAGCCCCTTTCCACTGGTGGAACCTCCAGTTGAGGACAGGCAGCTGGGAAACCTCTGAGCAAGTTCAGATGTACCTGGCCTCAATCAGCCATTGCCCACATGAAGCCAGGGCAAAGATGGTAATACCCTGCAAGTGAGTCTGACTTCTCTGACTGCTGACTTCTGATCCATACTTCAATCCCAGCAATGTATTTTTCCCCTTTTTGGATGGAGGAAAAATAAAAAGCAACACATCAACCTTGCACTGGAGCAACTTTCTTTTTCAGCCTTAGAAGCAGGTTCCCCTATGCAGGCGGGAGGCACGTGGCTGGGGCAGCAAAGGAAAAGATGGGAGAAAAAATGTTTCATTTTGAGACCTTGACACAAACAAAATGACAAGAAGCAAAAAAAAAAGAAAAAAGAAAGAAAAAATAAAGAAAAGAGAGTGCCTTGTTGGCTTTTCTTACCCCCCTCTCCTCTTTAAGCGCTACAAAAACAGGAAACAAAGGAGAAAACATCTCACGGGGGGAAGGGGAGGTAAGCGCTTTATACGCCCACGAAAGAAAGATTAACCACATATTTTATTTACTGTTTGTATTACGGTTGAACCGTGGAGTTCAACTAATTCCGAGCCAGGGCTCTGCGGGTTCGTGCAGCACCTAACGCTGAGCGGGGTCCTTCCCCCAAACCCACCAGGCGCGCGCTCCGCTTCAGGCAAACCCTGCACAGACACCCCCTCTCCTCGGGCAGACACCCGCCTCCAGCCTCCTTCACCCAGCCGGAGCGCTTCTGCCCCAACCGCCAGCTCAGCTGACAAAGCGTTGGTGCTGTCCCCAAGGAGTTTTGAGCCCCTTTTCCCCTTCAAACCGGTCTGCAACCAGGGGTAAGGTGCCCTTCGAGGCAGGCTGGCAGCACAGCCAGAGGAATAAATGCTAAAAAAGCGGAGTTTATGGGGAGCGTGCTTGCAGGCTCCAGTCCCTCCTCCGGGCCATGGGGGCCACCCACCCCACAGCGGGTCGATGTTGCAACCCCCCCCATTCGTGAGTCCCCCACACCAAGGTCAGGGCTCCGATCCTCCCAACTTTGACTCATTTCTCAATTAACGGCTTTCCGAACGCAAGCCACACATGGAACAAACCTCTCACAACGGGGCCTCCCCCGGACCTCCCAAGCCCAGCGTTACTCATCTGCCCCCCAGTCCCAGCCCATCCTTCCCGCGATGCTCCAAGTGCGGCTCACCGCCGCTGCAGGGTGAGCAAGCAGCCAGGAATCCCAGGCCCGGCTCCCGCAGGCGGGAAGCCATCAACAGCTGAGCTCATGCACCCTAATTCGGGAGCCGACGAGGCCACCTTCCTTGCTGGCTGGCGAGGGCAGCTTTCAGCCGAAGACCTGGCCGCGGCCATGGAGCAAGGGCTGGCAACCTGCTGGGCACTTTTCCCAGGGGTTCATCCCTACCCCAGCAGCTTCCTGGAAGAACTGCTTCAGCTATAGGGGGGATCCTTTGGATCCAGCTTGGTGCTGTCCTTCATTGACCCAGACTCCAAGCACCCAACCGAGCCACGCGCTCAGCGGGAAGAGACAAGCTTATCATCACAGAGAAAGGAAATTAAGATAACACTGCGATGGAGGTACCGAGGGATTTGGCCAAGGTCACAAAATAATTCCATGGTTCTACGATATAGCCATCTAACACTTCTGGTGTCTGGCCACATATCCTAAAATTTCAAGCCTGGGCCAAAATCCAGCCTAGCCAGTGGCAGCTTTCTGCCAGGTCATTAGCAGCGTGCATCCGCAAGAAGCGACGAACATCCAGCCATAACAACGGCAGCAACAACAAAAAAAACACGCAGCAAGAGCGGGAATAAATGAGATCAAAGTGTCCTGGAAAAGGACCTGGAAAAATAGTTTTGGTCCCTGGCTAAGGCTCCTGGGAGATGAACATGCGAGCCCCATCCCAGCCCTGCATAGCCCTCCCGAGGTGGCTCCCCACCCTAGCAGAGGGAAACCAAAATGACTCCCTATAAATAGAAGCAGAAAAGTGCTTCTCCAAAAGACTGACTGGGTCTTTCCCCTTCCAGCGTGTGTGGCGGAGCTGCTGGCACCTCCGTGGAGGTCCCTGGTTTTCCCCCAAAAAACCTGGAGAGAAAAATAACCTTCCTGTGAGCTCAGGCTGGCTCCTCTCTACACAGAGCTGCCCCCCCAACCCCTCGCCCCACTCCCAGGCCTGGCCATCCAATTGGAAAGTAATTATACTGCAATTTTTATTTATGACTTCTTTTTTTTTTTTTATTGCTAAATGGTGACTCATTTTGGCAACATTAAAATACACAGGAAATCATCCCCATTTTACAGTAATCACCATTCAATTCATTGTTAAATATTTATTCGGCAGACAAGCGCCGAGCCTCTTTCGAAGGGTCGGAGGGGGAGCGGAGGGGCAGCCCTGAAAAGGGGGAAGGTGGGAGAGGGGTCATGGCAGAGCTGCCTGTAGGGCTGGTAAATGCCCGCCAGGAGCTGAAGAGTGGGGAGCCAGGGGTGAAAGCTCCTGCCAGATGGCCTGGCCAAGAGCAAAATACAGACCCGCTTTCCCTCGAATCCAGCACTACAGTCCATGCTGCTCCAGCGAGAGGGGCAGCCCTGTGCCCCCTAATAAAAACCACATTATTTGGCCAAACCCCAAACCTGAATCCCCACCAGTGAGATGTCATGGGTCTCTGATACGAAGCTCTTCCATTGCCGGGGGGGAAGAGGATGGCGGCCACTGGCCCCAGTGGGAGGCAGTGGGAAGAGCAGGCAGTTTGACATTCACAGGCCTTACAATGGACAGGGTCTGCTCCTGCAGCCGCTTTGTCCTCCCAGGAAGCCCAGTTTTGGGGTGACTTGACCTCGGACGCAGGCAGCTCTTCCGCCTTCCTCTGAACAGCTGCAATAGCCCAGCACAAACCTGGGAGACGGCCCCTCCAAATGCCCCTGGCCCAAGACCTCAGCCCTTCCCAGCAGACACAGACCCAAGGGGCCATAGGTCCCACAGCTCAACAGCTACAAAGGCCTCCCAGCGCAGACCCCTTCCCTGGGGAGCCCCCCTGGCACCCACGGGCTCTGTCACTGCTTGGCTGGGAGGCCACCCAACATGTCTGCCACGGGGAGACCCCGGGCGGGAGGAGGAGCAGCGCCAGGATGGATTTTGTGTAGGTCCTACACAAACACAGGGGAACTGACACGGCAGGGTAGAGGGCGGCTGGGTGGTCCCGGGGCTGGGCAAACCCGGGTGTCCAGGATGGTTGGACTCACCCGGATCTCATTGCGGCGGATCTCCACGTCGCAGACTGAGTGTCCCTGGTGGGCCCCGCTGTAGTAGCAGCAGAACTGGCAGACGGCCACCTGCTCGGCCTCGCAGTGGTACAGGCGGTAGGCGTTGTGCTGAGGGCAGCTCCAGGCCCGCACGTCCTCCGCCTCCACCAGGAGATGCCCCCGGGCCGTGGAGGGCTGCTGCAAGTGGGTCTGGACGTGGGACTGGCAGCACGGAGCCTCGCACCTCAGACAGATCTTCTGGGCAGGCAGCGGCGGGCCCCGGCGGCAGAAGACGCAGTGCAGGACTGAGGGGGGCTTCTCCAGGTTGAGGGAGTTGAACTTCTCCACGATGTTGGTGAGCTTCAGGTTCTTCTCCAGGTTGGGCTTCTGGTTGTAGGCCTGGTTGCACTCCGGGCACCGCACCAAGCCCGACTCCTTGGCCCACGCCTCCCCGATGCAGCCCCGGCAGAAGTTGTGCTTGCAGGGCAGCTGGACCGGCTCCACAAAGACGTGTAGGCAAATGGGGCAGATGAGCTCCTCTTCGAAGCAGTTCTTCCAATTCTCGGCCATCTCTGCCGGCAGCTCTGGCGACGCTTCCCCCCAGCCGCTTCGGTCGCTCAGTGCGGTCTAGGAGCGGATGCCAGGGTCTGTCCTCCCTGGAAGGGGAAGGCTGAGGGTGAACGGACAGGCTCTCCCCTCCCCGCAGCACGCGCCATAAATAATAAACCGCAGCCGATTTTAAAATCGGGGATAAAATAAACCACAGAGCAGCACTCTAGGAATATCCAGCAAGAAAACGCAACGTTCCCATCGTTTTGTTAAAAAAACAACACAAACGATTAATAAAACCCCAACATGATCCTGCTGGACTTAGAGCCCAAAGTCCTACCCACCCCTAAAAGCCATTTGCTCCTTTTTACCCCAGAAGGTGAACTGAAACTTACCAAAGGTTGAAAAAAATCCATACAAAATCCAGCAGCAGAGTCCAAGTTCCATATAAAGCTCCTAAATTTAGCGCTCCGGATCAGATTTTTCTTTTCTTAGGTTTGCAACTGACATTCAATATTTTAAAGGGACTTTTGTCCCCCACCAAACCTGGCCAACAGCTGAGGGCACCGACTCGCTCGGGCTTTTTTTTTTCCTTCCCTGTATTTCTCCTCCCTCTCCCCCTGATGGGAGTTGGGAATCAGAGTCTTTTAAAGGAAACAGATCAAAGGGTTAAGATCCAAAACGGGAAAAGGAGGAAGATTAAAAAAAAAAATAATAATAGCGACGATGACGATGGCGGAAAAACGAATTCTCTCTGCGGCCCCCGAGATCTGCTTCTAGATCAGAGGAGCAGCAGGCAAAAAAAAAAAGGAAGAGTGAAAAAAAAGACAAGACGGGGAAAAAAAAAAAGAGAAGGAAAAAAAGCCCTCTCGCTTGCTTCGAGATTGCGAGGTCTTGAATGGGAGAGCTCGGTCATTCAGAGCAAACCCCAGCCCAGCACAGCCCGCCCAGCTCCTCCAACGCTCCCGGAGAGGGATGGGAGAGGGGACGGGCTTTGCCACGGGGGGTTCTAAGCCCCGCGGACCCCAAATCAACCTGCTCCCACTTCCCACCAGGGCTGGGGGTAAAAATGCGCCCGGGGGCAGTCCGTCCTAGCCCGCTCTCATGGCCGGCCCGGGAGTCGCAAGCCGCCGACGGTAACAATGCTTTGGGGCGCAGGGACGGTGCCGGAGCCGGCGGCGGAGCGCTGC
>VZTE01004841.1:0-12785 GCA_013397775.1 Eulacestoma nigropectus
CAGAAATACCCTTTCCAAGATGGCGCCCGCCACAGGAGACCATGTGTAGGGAGACAAAGGGAAAATGGTTCTGACCCTCCCGCCGAGAATGGCAGTCTTGGCAGGCAGGCACATCGTCTGAGAGACACAGGGAAAGTATGGCAGCAAACCCTCCTGGCAAGCTAGGGCTTATAGAGCAGTTCAAGTGGCAGATGAGAAGTGCCGGCGTGTGTGGGGTCAGTGCTGCCGGCCGCCTCTTCCTCCTGCCACCCGCCAGACTGCTGATGTTGACGCTGCTGTCCACTGTGCTCTGTGCACTGTGGGTGTGCTGGGAGGAGGAAGTGGTCTGTCAGCACTGACACGGGGTGACTGGCCCCAGGGACTGGCTCACTTCACGCTGCTGATAGGTTTGCGAACTTCAGTCTGAAACAGTTTTTGGTTGCGAAATGCAGGGGTATTTTGAGTGGCTACTGTTGCAAGCCCAGAAAAAAAAGAAATCTATGCCCAAAGCAACTCCCTCCAAAGCAGAGTCTCCACCTTAGCAAATGCTGCCGGCAGAGAAAGAGAGCTCCGTGCTTCTGGGCTCTGACTTAAAGAGGGAACGCAGAAACCTCCGTCCCCCTGGTTCCGTTTTCTGGCTGCAGGGTCTGAAAAAGACAGTAAAAATTGTTGAGCACAGATAGATACAGAATACAATAACATTTTGGGTTCCCCGTGACACCTAAGCTTACTGATTTCTCAAAACTTCACACTTCCAAAGTTTTGCTTTCTTTCTTGTATGGTATATCTTTAAGGTAAGAAAATTCTCACACTGTCACTCTTGCTAAATGCATCCCTTTATGTCTCCTGTTCATCACAGACAATCCATCATTTGCAGTGTTTCAATCTGGTAATTTGCTCACTCAGAATCAGCACATCCCATTTCAATGTATAAAACATCTATTTATCTATATTAGGAAAAGTCAAGTTCTATAGGTGAGCACGGGGGCATAGTCCAATTTGAAATCTATAAAGGGTGTTGGAATTAATTAAATTTGGATGAACTAAGATATGTTTTCAGGTGTATTGACTGATGTTTTGAGATTATCTCATGCTTTTATTCCTTGTGTTAGACAGGGCTATGAAGAACTGGAAAGACAGCTGAAAGAAGTCTTTAAAGAAAGGAGCAACATACTTCATCAACTGTTAAAGACTTCTAAAGAACTTCAAGGAATTAAAGTAAACCTCCAGGTTAGACTCTGTCTCAGTTTCTATAGGATTACTTACCTCAATATTTTCTTACTGGTATCTTTTAATTACAAAAAAAAGTGTATTTTTTTTTTAAATCATTAAATATGTGAATAATTATTATTTTGTTTATTTTGTTGATCTTGTACTTAACATAAATCTGATTTTTTCATGGAAAATTTTATCCTAATGTGTTGGGGCCTTTTTCAACTCAATAAATATAAAGAAAAAATGAAAATAGAACGTAGAAAAAAGCAGGGAAGGACAAGGAATATGCACTATTAATGGAGCTGACACACATTTGTGTTGGCAGCTACTGCAAAGGATGTCCTTTGCTGTTGCAGGTAGGATCTTTGCTGCTGAATTCCATACACTCAACCTAGTTTAGTTGCTCAGTTTACCTTTCTGACATGCCATCTACACAGTCTGACTGGATTTACTGCCAGGCATTGCTTTACAAGTTCAGCTGACAAATTGTGCTAGATGAGCCTAAAGTGAGAGCTGAGACTCTGCATTTAACTTTTGGGTACCATGATTAGGCTGAAAGCACAATAGAGTAACTCTGAACTCAAATCAGCTCCTCAGAGGAAAAACTAGATTGAAATTGCTGCTCTGGATTTGAGGTCCAGATATTCAGCTGAGGGAGCACCTGTCTTTTCCCAGTAGAGTCTGTTAGTCTGGTGAAAACATTTAGACTCATTATCAATTGAAATTTATCTCTGTATTTTACGCTGTTTTAAAGGAAATTGTTTTTCTGACAATACCTTTTTATCTTCATCAATGTGAGCTAGCTGGGAAAAATAAAAGGAGAAGCAGCACTCTATCTGTCCATAGGAGAATACTAGTAGTGTGTATCAGTAGTGTGCTATATTGTATTATTATGTTAAAATGTCTTATGTTCCAGACTTCTCTGGTTTTAATTAATTAACTCTTTGATCTTTGGGGTTTTTGGTTTGGGAGCTGGGTTTAATTTTGGGGTTTTTTAAGGGCTTTATCACTATTATGGTAGGTTTTTTCTTACTTTTCAGAGAAATATGCTTCTCCTTGTAAAAAGTTTATTTTAGAATGCCGCACAGTTGAAGGTGGTATTCAGCGAAATTACACAGTGAAATATCTTAGACTCAGCACTACAGATTTCCTGATATGGGCAAAGAGCTGTAGTATTATATTCTGTATATACACACTTACGTCATAAAATTCTAATGCTTTTAGTCATTCATCTGTTTCTAAATTTGCTTATTGTATTTAGCTCTCATTTAGTATTTGAAAAATACAAAGCTGTGTACAGTTAACTGTGGTCGAGTTACAGTAAAAGAAAAATCAGACTATTCTTCCAATTTTCTTAAGTGGTAATGTCTGCAATTCACCAGGACCATTTTATGAATGAGGACCAAATTCATAATTTCACAGAATAATAAAAAAAAATTTCTTTAATAGAGTTTTTTTTGTTACTATTAGTCTTTAAAAAATGATGAAGCATCAACCAAAAATGATGTGCAGAAGCTTCTGGAACTGGACCAAAACCAGAGGTAAGACCCTCACCTCCTTCCTTCTCTTTCCATTTCCTAACTGAAAACTGTCAGACTAGCAAATTCCACCTTCGCTTTTACTATGTAAACACTGCTGTATTTCAGAGTCTGCTGATTGTAACAGTAAAATAGAGGCAGGAAATACTCTTTTTAAAACAAATTATGGATTTGCTGATATTGGACAAATATTAGGAAAATGTATTAAAATGTTGTGGTGAGATATGTGCTAAAGAAAGGCATTTTGAATTTTAAAGGAAGATTTAGTCATGAAATATTCCTTAAAAAATAAATTCAGCATTTTTAGAAAATTAAATTACTAAAATGTCTAAATCTCTATGTTTGGAGATGATGACATATTTATTCAAACCTCTTAAGTAAATGTTTATGTGTGTAGACACTCCAAATCACTAGTCCGTGTACAAACATAGGAATACTTGCACTGGATGTTTGTGATGAATGGAGTTAGGAGGAGAAAGAAGTATTAATTTCAAATTGTTCATTGAGCACTTAAAAAATTAGTTCCCATGGCTGGGAATGCAAGTTCCCAGCCTAGTCCTTAGTTTCAATTTCCCTAGTGCTTCATTGCAAGTAAGTCTCATCATTCTGCGTCTCTTAATTCTTGAAATTCAGACCACCAAATAGCAACATCAATACAATTTTAATAACAAGAAAACGTAACTACTATGGTGACCACTTTTGCTGGAAAAATAGTATATAATGAGTGCATCTATAATTCATATTTTTCCTTAGGAAAAATGTTTAGTAAGAGACTTTATTAAGTTCATACTTCTTTCATTGTTAAAAATGCAACAATTAAATTCCATGGCCATCTTACATCTACATTCACTGTAGAAGTACACATGGAAGTACACATGAAATTGCATTGCTACATAGAAGCCTTGTGAGAAAATGTCCTTCATGTCTTAAATACACAATATATAAGGTCCACAATACACTGCCAGTAGAATTTCTTATTTTTACTGTGATACGTAACAATCTTTCAGGTATTCCAGACAAATATATTAAATTATAAAGGCAAGACTTCAGCTAATGTCATATTTAAATACTTATGTGGCTTGGATGTGACTGAAGGTGTACATCTCAGCATCACGGCTGTCCTTCACACAGATGAAATCCTTCATCATACGTGAATGCAGTTTTGTGGTGATTTGATTGTTATGCAGTTTTCCTTTATGAAATTGAGACATGAATTGATTAAAAGTATTAATGGACTGTTTAGTAAATAGATCATAGTTGCAAATAGGAAAATTGAGTCTGCTAAGAGAAAATTTCATTATGTATTTCAAATATTCTTCCTAATCTCCTCCTTAAATCACCACTTGCAGTCTCTCAAGATCCACCCAAAAATACATGTTGAATTTTGCTTCTAAGGCACCCAGCCATTGAGTATACTGCACAGGAGCAGTTCCCAGAAATAAAGACTGGCTCAGTGCAGTCTGCTGCTGAGCAGCCCACCCTGTCATTCAGAAAATGAAAAGTTTTTACAGTATACTACACGGAAATACTTTGGGGGTACTGCTGTTGCCAGCTGTTTACAGACTTACTAGATTTCTTTTTCAGAGAGGTGTAGAAGTTCAGCATACAAAAGAGGCATTAAAAATGTGCCAGGGAATATTCTTCGTAGAATTTCACTAAGGAAAGGTCACGGTTTATTTGCCAGGGTCCTCCAGCTACATTTTATCTGCAGTAAATGAAGAAAAGTGAACATAGTATTATGCTTAAATCTGTTGTATTGAAGCCAAAATTCAAAATATATCCCAATATTAATGTTATGATCTTTCTTTGGACAAACATGAGCTGCATTTGGTCTGAGCACAACTTTGATTATGCTCTACGATGCTGGATGAGACAGTAAAGTTTAGAGTGCTAGAATCTCAGCTTTTATAAGTAAATGCTCTGCTGACTTCAAAATAGATTTTTTTTTAAAATTCCTTTTGTGCAAAATCTTTGATAATTCCCAAGTTGCAAGTAAAACTTGGTCACTTACTATGATGCCCCCAGTTTTATTCTTTCTCTGCATCATCAGCACTTTGAATTGGTGTCATCTGTTAGTGCTGATGGTCTATTGTTCTCATTCTGCTTAATCACTTTTTCAATTAAATCTGTTCTGTACTAGTGTTGCCAAAATTGCTGAAAGTAGTCGGGGTTATCAGCTAAAAAGAAAGATGATCCAGCAGCTAGCAAGTTCTTTTAAATGTAGGTGGTTTCCATTGAGTTTAGTTTTCACAGGGCTAAATTCTTACCTGTTACTGTGTGTAAATCCAGTTTTGGGTTCATCTTAATTGAAAGTTTATCCATGGAAGCAGCAGCCCTCCAAAAATTCTACAGCTGTTATGAAATACATCATTTTACTACTTTGCTACAGCTCCAAAGTGTGTCATATGCTGTGGGTAGAAAACTTTTGCAATTTGGAGAAAATCTCTGACTGAATCAGTAACGCAAAGGGTTTTCACTTGATTGAAATAAAGCCAAATCCAAGCAATTATCCTGTTCTTTTTTCTTTGTATGCCAGAATCTTCTACTGAATTTTTTGTTGCTTGTTTCTAGAAAGTACCATGTGAGGTTGAATTTTATCAGAGCATGGTTTTTTTGTTTATTTTAAAGCAGGTATAAACTAGTTCTTATTGATAATAGCGTGTCTTCATGTCAGTGCATTTTCACTTGCCTGCTTTCCTCACTTTTTTGTTGCCAATCATTTTTGCTAGAAATTATGCACTGACAGATGTTTTGCACAGCAGGCCATTCAGTAGATATAAATAGTGGCCACTTTGCATCATAGATAATTTTTGGTTTGGATTGGCACTATACTTCATGGAGGCATTATGACTTTATTTGCGAGACTCACAGTACATCTGAATAATTAAAGGTCCGTTTTTTTGAATCTGAAGAATTTTTTCCTAATGGACACTTGTGTTGAAGTTTGTGGTTTGTGTTTTCAATAAACTAGGGAAGAAATGAAATCTCTCCAGGAAGCCTTTCAAAAGCAGCTTAATGAGGCAGCTGAGAAAGCAGAGAAGCAGCAGGCTACCGTGAGTGATTCTCTTTCTTTCCTTATTTTTGTTTTTCTTTTGTTTTTTTTTTAATCTTGCCTTGAGAATTTATTAGCTCAAAAAACTTTAAAAAAAGAGAATGGATTTTGCATATGTGTTAGTACTCTTCAAGATTCAGAAGAAAGGAGCTGAAAAAAGTTTTTATGTTCTAAAGTATTAAGATTCCCGTATTCCCTTATTTCTGTGGAATTTAGGGATGTTTATACACTTTTGGAGGCTAGACAGGAGATTTAGGCCTAAGTCCTCTCCCTGGTGAGATTATCTTTATGGACCCTCATGTCTCATCTATACTAATATACACTGTCATACATCCATTGACTTGTTAGGAATTACTATGGATTTTCAGGAAGAAAATAGATAGTAGAGTGTCTGATTTTGACCATGGTAGAAAATAAAGTATCGCTATAGAAGGTATTATTAAGTCCCATAAAGTTTTCATGCTATATTGAAATTCTGTTTCTGGACAAACTGTACAATTGTTTTGACTTTCATGTAGCAATGTAATGTTTGGGAGCATAAATAGACGTATTTTGCTACCATAGGGGGGAAAAAAATGTAGAATCATGTTAAGATGAAATAAGGAAATTTTTTCTATGTCGGTTAGTAATATAATTAGTAATAACATGGGCACCACTGAGCATAAGTTGACTAGATAATCTCCAGAGGTTCCTTCAAACCTTAAGTGTTTTATGATTTGAACTCTGGACTGGAAACCAACCTGCTAGAAGTGTTTATAGATCTGTTTTATATTTCATAGTGGATAACTACCGATTTATTTACTGAGATCTTGCTGTCTTCTAGGGTCACAAATCAAAGGTTCGTCCAAGACAGAGGTTTAAAAGTAATTATTAAATTCAACAAATATTTACAATGCCTTATTTAGTATGACTGTGATTTGTATGTGGCTTTATGCCTTTTGTGAACAAAATGTGAGCGTGTATGTTTTGCATGCTACCTTCTAATTAGAAACAGTGTAGATTGTGGACCAAACTATTCCTTTTGCAGGTTTCTTTCAGTTAATCTGAAAGATTTTTGTAAACACATTTTTTCCCTTTGCTGCTCAAAAGTCTGAAGAGTAAAAATACTTTTTGATCTTGTGTACCACACAACATATAATTAGTGTATTTTTGGTACTTGTATTTTTGTCTAGAGAAAAAAAAAGAATTTTTATCCTCTTCAGGTGTGAAAAGAAGTAATCTGAAAGCTGTATTGAGTTTGAAAAGGATAGCATATTTTGACGGTCTTTCTAGCCAGGACAGCATATATCCGGAAAAAAAACCAAAACAAACTGCACTTGTTTTAAGATCCTTTTGTACTGAGACAATATATAAATTGTCTATATTAAATCCTAGAGTCATAGAATGTTAAGGGTTTGGAATGGACCTTAAAGACCATCTAATCCCTAACCTCCCCTGCTGTAGGCAGGGGCACCTCCCACTAGATCAGGTTGCTCAAGGCCTTATGGAACCTGGCTTTGAACACTGTCAGTGCTGGGCATCCACAACCTCCCTGGGCAACCTGTTCTAGTGTCTCACCTCCCTCACAGTGAAAGATTTCTTCCTAATATCTAACCTAAATTTCCCCTCTTTCAACTTATAGCCATTACTCCTTGTCCTGTCACTACAGTTCCTGATGAAGGGTCTCTCTCCAGCTTCCCTGTAGGTCCGTTCACATACTGGAAGGTTGATCTGAGGTTTCCATGCAACCTTCCCTTCTCCAGGCTGAACAGCTACAACTCTTTCAGCCTGTCTTCACAGGGGATGTGCTCCAGGCCTCTTATCAACTTTGTCGCCCTCCTCTGAATTTGCTCTGACAGTTCCATGTCCTTCTTATGCTAGGGACACCAGAACTGTACACACTGCTCCAGGTGGGGTCTCACAAGAGCAGAGTAAAGGGGGAGAATCACCTCCTTCAATATAGTTCTGAAATAAGAAAAAATGGGTATCTAGTTGTCTCTGATAAGTACGCAGAATATGCTAGTTGAAAGTTCTCATTTTTTCAGGTGCATTGAATGCATTCCTATTGACTCTATCAGCACAATGAATTCTAGTCCTACAAATGGAAGGTGGAAAACATATTTCATTATTGAATCTCTTTATTAGATTTTGATACTCAAGACTAATTCAGGTGTGGATTACATAAATCTCAGATGTAGTGAATGGATTTTTTGGTTTTTGTGATACAGTGCTTTTTTTTAATTTGAGCAACAGTGCCTTTTGTAAATTCAGTCCCACTCTAGCACAGTGAAGAGCACAAAATTTGTACTACACAAAACAACATCTGCTGTTGACAGTGGGCAAAATATCACCTAGTGTAGAAACCAGGAAAAGCTCCTCTGAGTTTGTAACAGAACCTGGCTTGGAGTGGTGGCAGATGGTTGAAGAATCTGAATTCTTGAGCTGTATTCCAATACTTGCCACTAATAGCATATTAAACTTGCTAATAATTCTAAGGAAAGCAGAACTGTGTCCTTGGTTTGTGACTTTTACTTCTTTATGCCTCAGGGTACAATGTACATAGTGAAGCTCAACAATGCAGTGAGACTGAATGAATATTCAAAAGGTGCCTCAGGATCCTCAGATGAAAATTGCAATAGAAATGGAAATAGATGTTATTACTGACACACAAGTTTATTTTATACCTGTTTTCTCTATGTGTTTCACATTTTTCTGAAAACAGTGTGAAATCTATGAAAGTAAGTCTAGGTACTTTAATGCAAGACTAGCTAGAGGATGGGAGCTTGAATTTAATTCTAATTTAATTAATTGTGAGACTTGTTTCTAATCCAATTTAAGCTCATTTTATATTATAGGACTTGGTGAAGTAAATCTTGATTTTCATCCGAGTAAATAGGAGTAGAATTACATTTCACAAAGACTAATAAAACACTGATGGGAGGGGAAAGGGTGGAAATACGTGTTTCTTTACTGCACTTGCCAGTACAGTGCTTAATGTATGTATGTTAAATGGCTGTATAAATTCAACAGGTAACACCTGCCTGAAGGTGTTCTTTATTAGGTCAATGTAAAAGTGTAAGTAAGAATTCACAAGAATTAAGTCAAATTAAATGAAAAACAACTCAAGGAAATTACTCAAAGACTCTGACCAAAACAAAAGAACAAAGGAGACACAACAGCTATACATTAAACTATACATTCATGTATTCTTGTGCGATGTGTGGCAAGGCTTTTCACTAGCATTGCATAAATGATTTGTCAGAAACAGAGACATCAATGTTACTATGCTTGCATATCCATTATTTGACCCTTTAAGACTAGAGAAACCAAGAACTGTAGGCAGCTAAAAAGTTGCTGTTCTGAGCAACTGCTGAAGTGCTGGTGGGTACCGCCTCTAATTGGTAGAGAGCAGCCAGTGGAGCTGCTGCTGGGTAGTAACAACCCTCTGAGGGTAGAAGCAGCAACTCAGGCTTGAGGAAAGTAAAAGGACATGTAAAGACATTCCTGTCCTTTAGAGCAGTAATCACACGAGGGCTGACCTGGGGGATCTTAACAGGAGTGAGCACTGCCTTTCTGGATTGTCTCCTGCATCTCTAGCACTAACAAAGAGCAGCAGCAGTCTGTCTTGGGACAGATCTTTTCTAGTAAATTTATGGCAGATCTCGGATACATTTATGCCTATTGTTTCTACTGTTTTGTCTGGGATAATAAAATGTGAAGAGAAACACTAGTTATGATAAGGATGGTTTAAATTTTAGACTAGTCCTATGTTGCAAAGTTCAAGGTCAAATACAGTCTTCCAGAAATAGTTTGGTTGTGAAGGAGCTTCTCTACAGATAGTCTCACACTAATCTGTAGATTATTTTTATATCTAAAAACATTTCAGAAGGACCATACTGGGTTTAGTTATACAATATGCATATAAAATATGTAAGACATCATTCCAAATAACCTGGTGTCCTCTTTAACAATCAATGAAGGTTGACAGAGTTTTTTGTTCTGCATTTAGCATCAAATACCAAAGCAATTTGTATTAAGTTTCCATGCAGTGAAAAAAATATTAATAATGTCAAGCTATTATCTCTAAATGTGAAGTGGAACCACATCTTCCATAAACAGAGTTGGAGATCATGGACTAATTTTCACTTTTGTTAACAAAAAGGCACAGAGCAAATTGCACATGTAAGTTGAAAGTGTCTTGTTTTGTTTGTTTGGGGTTTTTCAGTGAATTTGAATAAACAGAGTAAGTATTAATTCTGCATGTCTTCATTAGGTTAAAAGGCTCTTAGAGCTTTTGGGAGATGGACTCTTTGCTTGGCTGTACTTCATGCTAACTGCATGTTAAGAAATAGTTGTATTTTTAGCAAGTTTGCAAACTTATTTCCCGTTTAACTGCAGTTAAAGTTTATATAAAGAGTTGGCTGGCTCTGGATGAGGGAGAAGATAAAGAATGAAACATGGAAACACTCAAAAATAGTTTGGCTAAGTAGAGTAAGCTTAGTCTGCCTTTTCTATTTTATTCCATTGGTATTTTATATCATGCTAGCAATTTTAAAGAAGATATGCTAATGGAACTGTTTGGCAATACAGTTACAGTACTGTCTGTCAAAATAAAGGAGAAAATAAGTCTGTGTAATTTCCTTTTTTTGCTCAGTGTTCACTATGAGAAATGAGAATTAAGTAACACATTTTGTATGACTTGTAAAAAGAAAACATACACAATATGAGTATTTTTAAATCAGTAGGGTTTTTCTAGTCATAAAAGACTAACAGAATGTGGGGAATTTAATTCAGTGTTAGCCCCATACTTGGAAGATTTTTAGTAAAAAGATCTGATGTTCTTTTCCCTTCAAAAATGTTTGTTTTTTCTGGTAAAAGCTTTTATGACTGTTCATAAAGTCCTGAATGTTCCTTTGACAAAAGTTTCTTTTACTAATCAAACTCTAACTTGCAGCTTAATATTTACATTCATCTTAGAAATACTAATAGGTAATAGTCTATTTAGCTTTGCTTTTAAAAGTATTTTGCACTTTGTAGAACACTTTTTGCCCAAAGGAAAGAATATTTTCTATGTTTTATGTAATAGCCTAGATAGTTCTCTCTGGCTTTTGAAATAAAAAGTTTACTTATAGTTTTACACTATGACTTGAAAATTAGACCAGGAAAATGAACACTGAGTATGTTAAGGTTTCCAGATATGGCCAAAATAGGTGTTAATGAACGAATTTTAGTTACACCTTAACTGCTCATCTTAGTTCTGAGCAAGATACAAGAAGTCTAGAGGTTAAGCAAATATGCTTACAGCTCAGTCTTGGCTGTGCAGCAATGTTGTTATATTGGGATTTTTCCATCCTGTCGTGAATAACTACTATTGTCTGACTCTTACAATTAGATCACTACCATCTGCTGAAGCATTCTGTATTTTGATGGGAGAAAATTTAATTTGAACATTTCAAGGTCACCAACTGCTGTGAGTAAAGGATGGAAGCTGTTGTCTTTAATAAACATAATGAGCTCTGAAACACACAAAGCTCTGAGTATCTTGGATGACTGTCCCCAGGATATGGAAGCAGTGTCCTTGCCTAGTACTGAAAACTTCAGCCGTAGAACAATATATTTTCATTATGTATTGTCATAATTACAGCCAGATAGCAATTAAAGGCAGGCAACATGTGGAAAGAGGTGAATGTTATTTTTTCCACTCCTAATTTAGAGCGGCATATAAATGTCTATTCTTGCTTATTATACTATCAGGATTTGGTGACTGAAAGTAGTATTTTTACATCTCTTCTGAAAAATTATATTATCTCTTGTCCTTGAGACTTAATAAAAGCATCATGCAAATGGTGTGATACAGACTGATCTGCCTTAAAGCATGAAGCTATACACATAGATACACTTAAATGGGTAGGTAAAATTATCCCTATATTGGTTCCAGTAGACAAGTCATATAAATCCCTCCTGTATAACTCTCCATATCTATACTTCGTGACTAAGTAGTTCTTCATTTGTTAGAGATTTAGTAGAAGACCTTTAAAATGCTGTTATAATATAAAAGCAAAATTTAATGAGTCCTTAAATAATATTTATATTATTTTTGAAAAAGGAAGTGATGTAAAAATATTTTTTAGTTTTTAATTTGTTAATTTTTAATTTTGTTTTTCATTCAGCTGAAGTAAACCAGTACATTTGTGCTATGTAAGATGTCCATATCAGTGATACAAGATGCATGTGTATGTGAATAGTAATTAACAAAAATGCGGATTTAACTAACATAGATTGCTGGATAAATTTATAGTACTGGATTGTCTTAATGTCTCTTCCCTAAAAGATCCAAGTTATGTAGAGATAATAGTTTTGGTATCACATCTCTTTAATTATTTCATATGTATTCATAGCTAGAAGTGAAGTGCTTTGAAGGAATATTAATATTCCTGACAGGTCTAAGAAAGGGAACACTCTTTAATGGAGATCAGTATACTATTTTTTCAATATTTAATGGTAAGTAGCTGGAAATTCTTTTGAAGAGCTGAAAAAACAAAATAACCACAACAAATAGCAGTATTGTTTTTCTCCCCATTCATTTTGATCTCATATTTTGATTATGACCTTTTTTTTTGTTGTGCAAAATCTTCCTATTTATTATCTATACATGTTCTAAATTTCAATATTTGTGGATGCCACTGCTAGGCAGGTGCTGAATATGTTCATCCTCTGATAAAGCATCATTCTCAGCCAGTAGCTGGATGTGGAATTAGTATTTCCACAACCAAAGCACTTAGACAAAACTTTGGAAGAGTTTGTAAAATAAGTTCTATTTATGCTTGTCTGGTGATACTAGTCTCATGGACTCCCTACCTACATTTCTGTCTTAAGTGATGATAGCATTCTCTGACTTCTCTTTTGGTACAGGTGAGAGTGCTGTCAAGTTTGGTGATGTTTTTTAAATTACTGACATGTCTACTTGAGTGTGGACATGATTCTAAGAACAGCTGTCATATTGTGAAAAATACATATTATAA
>VZTE01004843.1:0-11636 GCA_013397775.1 Eulacestoma nigropectus
TTGTAGCATCTCAGAATGTGTCATTGCTGACAGGATAGAACATCTGGTGATGCTGAATATACTCTTCTGCATTGACCTGGAAAACCCACAGCAGGTTCTTCTGTCATTATTCTGCTAGCTGTGTTAATTTCAGTCAATTGTTTGACTTTTTACTTTCAATATCTTTCACCTTAATTTTCAATAGTTTTAACTGGAAATAAGTAGGTAAATACCTACACATTTTCAATGTACATTGCATTTTTTTAAACTCTATTCAAGTTTTGATGAAAATTGTGTATTTGCACCTCTCAACGGTAAATATACAGATAAAGCTGCATAAACTTATCAGCATTTTTGTCATATTCTATTCTTAATAGATCATTATTTGTTAATATTACCAAATATTTTGAAATGCAGGCATCTTTTTGTAAGTCTGATGTTGTGAATTTCAAAAACTTAGTGTTTTGCTTATGTCTTCAAAAATATTAACAATTTACCAATTGTTACCAATTGTGCAGCATACAGTAAAGCAAATGTTTTTTATTATGAATTAATCAATTTTTATGAAAGACCAAATAAACAAGAATAGTAAAAAAAGTTTTTAAAAAAACAAATATAAAGTGTATCTTTATCTTATTTGATTTTTTTTGTCCCTTATCTGCTCTCCTACTTTAATTTTTGTAACCCTAATACCTTCCTTCTTTTGTTCCAGTGAGAAAATACAGACTTGTCTCCAAAGACGCTGAAGGAAACTTTGCTTATAGTCTCTTAATATGGGAATAGGATATTGTACAATTTCTCCCTTTTCTCCCTAATTATGGTGAGTTGTCCCTTTCAGTTCTGGTGGTATTTCCAGTGCATGGAGTCTATGCAGTCTCCCTGAAACCATCTGATCTCCAGGCTGAAAAGTTCCCTTGGTCTCTCTTAGCTCTGGTGCTCCAGCCCCAAAGATCTTGGTGGCCTTATTCCAAATGCACTCAGGCTTATCTATATCTTTCTTATAGTGGAGGGCCCAGAACTGGACCAGGGTTCTGGGTGTGGTGTAATGAGTCAAGTGTGGTGTACTGGTGGTGCACGTTACACCAGTGTGATTCAAGAGTTCCCTGCCCAGCTGGCTGTTGGCTGTCATTGCTGTCAGCGTGCACAGTGACCTCGTGTTTAGTCCACTGCCCATCGGGACCCCCCAGTCCTTTTCATCAAGGCTGCTCTGCAGCCAGTCAGTCCCTGGACTGTAATGCTGCGGTGCATTGCCTGTGTTACGTGTAGAACAGGTGCAGGGGGGCTAAGCCATCCCAGGTGCAAGGCCTTGCATTCACCATGGTTGGAAATAATGAAGACTCTGTAAAGCTATTTGTCCCTCTGAATAGTGGCCCTCCCTTTCAATGTGCCAAATGCTGTCACCTAACTTGATATTGGCTAGGCTGTTCATAAAGAGCCTGCAGGGTGCTGCTACTGGATCACTGCCAGATGGACTCGGCACAGCCAATATCACCCTTTAAGCCTGGCAGTCCAGTGAATACTCCACCCAGCTAACAGCCATCTTTTTCAAGCTATCTAGTATCAGTTTGGCTACAAGGATGCATTGGGACACTGCTGAAAGTCTTTATAGAATCAGGGTGCATAAAAACTCTCCACAGTGTTTTCATTCTTCAAGGTAATCAGGTTAGTCAGCCACCATATCTCTGTGGAAAATCCATTGTTTCTTGGTGGTTGTTCCTAACCACTTCTTTGTTCATGTCCCTTACTACCAGAGTCATTCTGAGTTTATAGTTCTGTATGGGCAGAGATCCTTGTGACTTTGCCCAAACATTTTGGAGGGAAATATGGTAATGAAGTGAGGAGCCGTTAACTGTATACGTATACATATACATATACATATACATATACATATACATATACATATACATATACATATACATATACATATACATATACATATACAGAAAGGCACAGGGAGGATTTCAAATCCAGAGAGGTTCTGTTGTGGCAGAACCTGACCAACAGCCAGGCAGATCACAAAAACACACATTTGTTGTACTTTTTGTCTGTGCTGTTCCCTGTGCAAAAACACAAGAACTGTGCAGCACTGATGCCAAGGTCAAAGCAGTAATCTAACAGGGCTGCTTTGCACAGGAGGAGTAGATAAAGGTATGTTAAACAGACATTAGGTGTATGACAATCTCTCATAGATCTCCACGTTGCAGAGTTGTGACTGAACCTATTGATTTCAGCCTTTATACAGACAGGTCTGATTCTGAGAGACTGAAGCACCAACTCTGGCTGGCTGCAGCCAGTATTGCCCTTTGGCTTTCTCTCACCAAAGCAATCACTGCTCTGTGGGTACTGTGAAATTTCTCTCTTATCTCTTCTATGTGCTTTGCTTTTGACTGCTTCTGTGAATCTGCCATAAATGTCCCAAAGGTCAGAACATTTGAACAAAAACAAGATCATTGACAGCCTCCAGAAATACAGTGAGAAACCTAATCTCAAAAAATGCTCTGGCAAAGGGATTTTCAGCTGCAGCCAGGGCAATTAGAATTAGCAGTTTGTAACGCAGGGTAAGGCAGCAATGACAGAACACTGACTACTCTTTCCTTTGTGTCTGATAAATGCATAGAACATATGACCAGAAAAATAGCCTGGAAAATCCACACAGATGACACAATAGCTCAGAGATATGTTTGACGTACTGAAGGCAGCAACCAGCTGGAGGAGAAGGCAAAGATACCCACAAGCAACAGAATGGATTGCAAAAACATAGAAACAACCTGCAGTACTGTAAGAGCAGTGAGAAAGTCCTGAGTCCTGTTCTGTCCTACCAAATATCATAAATGGAACAGATAAACAGGCTTTTGCCGTCCTTGCATATGCCTCTGAATTCACAGAATCGCAGAGTGGGTCAGGTTGGAAGGGGCCACAGTGGGTCGTCTGGTCCAAACTCTTTGCTCAAGCCAGGTTATGCTAGAGCACATGGCACAGGATTGTGTCCAAAGGGTTCTTGAATGTGTCCAAAGGGTTCTTGAATGTGTCCAAAGGGTTCTTGAATATCTCCAGCGAGGGAGACTCCACAACCTCTCTGGGCAACCTGTTCCAGCGCTTGGTCACACATGCAGTAAAGAAGCTCGTCCTCATGTAAAAGTGGAACTTCCTGTACATTAGTTTCTGCCTGTTGCCTCTTGTTGTATTGCTTGGCACCACCACGCAGAGCCTGGATCCATCCTCTGACACCCTCCCTTCAGATACTGACAGACATTGTTGAGGTCTTCTCGCAGTTGTCTCTTCTCAAGGCTGAACAGACCCAGCTCCCTCAGCCTTTCCTCATAAAAGAGATGCTCCAGTCCCTTCATCATCTTTGTCACCCTCAGCTGGACCCACTCCAGGAGCTCCATGTGTCTCTTGTACTGAGGAGCCCAGAACTGGACACAGCACTCCAGATGTGCCTCACCAGCACTAAGTAGAGGGGCAGGATCACCTCCCTCAACCTGTTGGCAGTGCTTTTCCAGCCCAGGATCCCATTGGCCTTCTTGGATCCCAAGGCATGCTGCTGGCTCATGGACAGCTTGTTGTCCTCCAGGACCCCCAGGTCCTTCTCCACAGAGCTGCTTTCCAGCAGGTTGACCCCCAACCTGTCCTGGTGCAGGGGGTTATTCCTCCCCAGGTGCAGGACCTTGCACTTGCCCCTGTTGAATTTTAGACAGTTCCTCTCTGCCCATCTCTCCAACCTGNGTCCTGGTGCAGGGGGTTATTCCTCCCCAGGTGCAGGACCTTGCACTTGCCCCTGTTGAATTTTAGACAGTTCCTCTCTGCCCATCTCTCCAACCTGTCAAGGTCCCTCTGAAGGGCTGCACAGCTGTCTGGGGTATCAGGCACTCCTCCCAGCTTTGTGTTGAGAGTGAACTTGCTGAGGAGGCCTCTGCCCCTTCATCCAAGCCATTGATGAGTAAGTTAAACAATACTGGGCCTGGTATTGAGCCCTGGGGGACCCCACTAGGGACAGACCTCCAGCCATTGTGCCACTGATTTTCACCCTCTGAGATGTGGTGTTCAGCCAGTTTAGTTTAAATAGGTATAAAAGGTGTTCTTTTTCTTCATCAGATGTTGTCAAACATGATTGCAGAGACCTGTACTGCCACTTCCTCCTGAAAAATGATATTCTTCTCAAAATCTGAATTGTACTTAGATATATTACTTGTGAAAAAAAAATCTGTATCTGTGTTTAACAGAAGGCTTTTAGTGACAATGTTCTTTGGCGTTCGCAATTTATCTCAGCTAGTTAACCACATAGGAGTATTTTTAATGATTCTGTGCCCTCAGTCTCCAAACTCTCAATACTGTTATCAGAGGAAGGATCCCATTAGCAGGATGCGTATTCAGTAATCAGATAAATGTGACTCTGGGACAATACTTGAAAAACTATTAATTTTTCCAGTCAGAGCCTGAAGTGAAGTAACATTTGGACAAACTGCTAAAACACCTGGCTCCCCTTCTCTGAGTACAACCATAAATGCAATTAGTCAGATATGTTCTAAACAGAAGCAACATAAATACAGAATTAATGGCACAGAGCCCTAATGTTTCTTTGGAAAATGTGCTTGTGGATGGACTTTTTGCTTAGGCACTTCATCAAAACATCCTCCTGTTGCGTAACAGGACCTCGCAGGCTGAACTAATAAATGCATTATCCTCCAAGTAAACCAATATCTGTTTCTGGTTTTTCCTGGGTCATAAAACACCTGATAACATCTACATTGGCCCAGAGGCGTGTTCTGCACCTGGATCAGGGGCCACAAGCAGCCTGTGGCAGGACCACAACATGGCAGTGGCCAAAGCTCTGCCAGGGCCCAAGACCAGGGCTGGCTGTGGCCATGGCCTCCCCACTGTGTCTCTAGGAGCCTCTCCCCATGGTCCCAGCTGAACTGCCTTGGCCCTGGGCCCAGGCAGCCAAACTCCAGGATCTCATGAAGCCAACATCTGTTTTCTTCTTCAGATAACACTCCAGAGAAGCAGGCATTCAGTTGATAGTGGGAATATTACTGATAATGGCTTCTCTCAGTCATACCTTATAACTGCACCAAATGATTATCAGTAAAAATGCTGTATGCTAAATGGATTCATGTAAATGTTTTACTTAATGTAGTCAACAGATTAAGACACAGCTTACTCAACAGGCTGTTCCTATGGTGCTGGTGGAATGTAATCCTGACTCTGCTACTTAGTGTTTGCACTTGTGACCTCAGAGGTAGTTATAAGAAATGGTGACATTAATAACAAAACAAGACATACATTTTGCAGGATCCTTGGAAAGCTACAGCGAAATTATTCAGACACCTGAAGCTGTTTGGATGATGAAGGCACTGGAGACCCTCACATATAAGGAAAGCTGGGGCAGCTGGTATTGTTCAGGAGAGAAGGCAGCTCAGGGGTATCTTATTAATGTATATAAATACATGAGGGGAGGGTGCAAAGGGGGCAGAGCCAGGCTTCAGTGGTGCCCAGTGACAAAACCAGAGGCAACAGGCCCAGACTGAAATATGAGAAGTTCCCTCTGAACACCAGAAAACACTTTTTTATTGTGAGGGTGACCAAGCACTGGCACAAGTTGCCTGGGGAGGTTATGGAGTCTCCATCCTCGAAGATATTCCAAAGGCCTTTGGACATGGTCCTGGCAACAGGTTCTAGGTGCTCTGGCTTGAGCAGGGAGTTAGTCCAGATGGCTTCTGGAGATCTCTCCCAAGCTGCTGTGATTCTGTGAAATCCGCTGGCAGATGGATTTGATCATCTCCATCAGTTCAAATCCTGGGTAATGCGTGACACCACCACATTAAATAGAGCTGTGTGAAAAAAAAGTGATCCATTTAGAAGCCTGTGACTCCTTTAGAAGCCTCTTCCCCCTTTACATCCCTTTTGACCACCCTTCATGCTCTAAGGGAAGACCTACCCTCCACTTTTGAAAGTAGTGCCTGGAGAGACAAATTTAATGATGTTTATGCATTAGTAAGACAATTCCACAAATTCCAGAGTATTTTTTAAAGTATTTTGGTTAAAAATCAGACCATCATATTCAGTTTGACATCTAACTATAAGACATAATTTTTATACTTTTAAGAAAGTATTTTCTATTGCAAACTTAAAAGCAAATCCCACGCTTCAGTCAAACACAGAATACAATTTCCATGCATGCTGTCATTACCTGTGACTTTATATGCTACCCGAAATTCATTAGGAGATGACAGTCTCATCTACTCAAGCACACTCCCTCTTCAGTTAGTCTCTTCAGGTCAGACCAAATCGTTCTAGATTAGTCAAGGGTGAGAACAGTACTTTGAGAATGGCTGACACACCTTACAGAGCAGACAGGCTGCTCGTTTCAGCTGCAGTGTTAGTTTTGACTACTTGGACAACAGCACGTGACCCTGCAAGAAAGAAGCTGACCTGTTCTCCCACTATTTTCATGGATGGATTTAGCCGAGTGACATCTTCGATGCAAAGTTAGTCACACACACTCCATGCACACATACACAAAAAAAAGAGAAATATTTTCCAAGAAAAAAACTTTCAGTAGATTTGAATGAGGCCTAATGACACCCCTCTCTAAAACACCTTCTTTACCACTGGCAGCAGGAGGAACCCAGCAAGTGTAGCAATTTCTCAGCTACAAGTGATTCCAGCTCTTGTGATTCAGCTCTTTGTGAAATCACCCAAGGCAAACTCGGGGACAGAGAGACAGGAGCCTCATATGGCAGTTCCACAGAAGTGGCCTTTATTGTCCAGCCACCCTGCGAAGGGGAGGCCAGGGACGAGAACTCCCTGATGTCAGGGGTATAAGCAGGGGTTTATATGGGAAAAACAGGGGGTGGGGTGGAAACCCATTAGCCAACAGGGTACAGGCTATTACCATGAAGAAACAAAGCATGTTGGGAGGCCACCATGACCCAGAGGAAGGTTGCTTATCTCTGACTCCTCCAGGGGAGTGCAAAAGGCTCCTACCTTGAGGGCTCACAGCCCTCCACACCAAACCATTAAGAAATTCAGAGAATGCAATGTTTCATACGGACATAATGTACCTTTACTTCCATAGGTGAACTGAAGAAAAAAAGTTGGTTATTCTGCTTTTTAAGTAATGAAGCCACTAGGTGATGGAACTGATGATTTCTGGGAACAGACAAAATTAATATGATGGAAATACTACTGGAAAGATTTACTATCAAAATATTGTGTACACAGCAGAAAATGTGCATGGTGTGAGCTGTCTTCCTGTTGAGGAGGTATGTTACTGCAATCTTAAACTTCAAATCAGATTTTTAGCATGGAGACTCTAATACTTTTCTCCATGAAGTTAATAACATTGGTTTTCATGAGTTGGGGACGCCTGCCCCAGCGAGCATACAGACAGCAGTTCCTTAGGCTTCCAGGAATTTAACCCTTGTTTTGTCTTGAAAAACTTCTTGGCTTTACATCCTGCAGATGCCATAGGAAAGAGTGTTGATGACTGGATTGTATCTCCCATGTAATCACCTGAACAGCTTGCACGTTTCCTCATCTATTTTCGCTATTTCTGGATTAACAGTTCTTCACCTCTCAGCTGTTATTTGATAAAACCCTTTGTTACAAGCGCAGATGGGCACAGGGCAATGTTACTGTGACTTCACCTCCTATGGTGCCTGCTGTGGCTAGATGTGGCTATGGGGGCAATGTGGAATCAAATTCGTGGCCAGGATCGCACTGAGCAAACTTAGCAGAATGTATCTGCTTCTTTGGAAACTGCTTAAATCCACATATAACTTACTTGCTGATGCTGCAATATTTTTTCCACAATAAGAAACCACCCTCTAAGCAGCACCACAGTTGTTGTGCTAGCTTTGCTTTCAGGGTGACCTGTTTGAGAAAAGAGAAGTTTTCAAGATAGGACTTTTATGTACGTGAAATATTCTTTTGCTAAAAAATTCTTATTCCAAATAATGTCAATAAAAAAGGACTTGACTTGTCTTAAATGTTATTTAGACAAAAATCTGTTTAAAGTTTGCTGCCTGAAGTTGCATTACAGCAAAGATAAGCCCTTTATTCAACGGGTTAGACCTGTTGAAGCTTAAAGTTTTTTACTTGCAACTAATAGTGTGAGTGTAAACTCCCAGGGACAGCTCCTAAGTTTTAAAAACACAGGAGATGGGCTGCGATTAGCAACAAAGTATCTTTTTGCAGGAGCACAGTAGTGAATAAAATAGCCCAGGTCTTCGAACACCAGCTTACGCTTTTCAGAAAGGAATTTCTGAGGTAATGGTGAGCTCCTTATTACCTGGTGTTTAGACTAGAAATAAATACGCAGCAATTCCCAGGGCTCTCTGGTGGGAGGAAGATATTGTAGAAGTCATGTATTCTTCTCAACTAGCACAAAGACATTTGGAATTTGTGACACGGGGACAGAAGATACAGATTCAAATATTTTGGGGGTCATAAAGTCAGTAGTTTAACAGTGAGAGAGAGTGCTGTTTGCTACAACTTGAGACATATGTCCTCTCAGGTACACAGAAGGAACTAAAATACGTGGAAACACTAGAGCTACTGAACACTAGAGTTAACATGGTAGGAATAGCTTTGATAATTCTTGTTGACATTTATGAACGAATATTATGGCTGCCTTTTATAGATTATATGCTATAAATGCTAGTGTGGTAAATCAGAAAAGACAGTCCATGCTCTGGCTGCAAACCCAGCTCAGTTTCAAACAAGACTCCATTTGGTCTGTTTACCAAGTTGATCATTAATCAGTTGAGCAGTTTTCAAAAGGGCTTACTCTGAAGACTGACTTGGTTAAAAATGAACTAATTAAATTTTCTTCAAAGGATGTTTACATCACATCAGTGAAGAGATTGTTCAATATCTGTGGTCCTTGAATGCATGCACAACAGAGTGATGAAGAAGTGAAACTTCCTGGTTTTGGCATCTTTATGCAAATAAGAAGAAGCTAGTGAGTTTGGGAAAATATGGGGCTGAGGGGGGATAGGTTTATGGGAAACAAAGCCTCAAATGGCTTATGAAAATGCTGACTGCTCCTCCCAGTAGAGGAAGCCTAAAATTATTTCTCTTTTCTCAAAATATAAAACACACCTGAGCAGCTGAAAGGGAGAAATCAATTGCTCTCTCTGGACTTGCCAAGTTACCTGCCCATAGAAATGTCAAGTTTGCTGGTGCTTTTTAGAAACTTCTGGTTTTAGCACTGTCATAGTTTAACTCCAGCTATCCACAAACTACCAGGTAGCCACTTGCTAAATTCCTCCCCCTCCTTCCCCTAGTGGGATGGGGATAAAAGGCAGAAAAAGGTAAAACTCGTGGGTAGAGATAAGAACAGTTTAGTGATTGAAGTAAAGTTAAATATAGTAATAGTAATAATAAGAATAAAAGTAGTAGTAATAGTAATAGTAATAGCAATGAAAAGGGGAGAGAGAGAAAGGAATAAAATCCAAGAAAAACTAATAGCAATGAAAAGGGGAGAGAGAGAAAGGAATAAAATCCAAGAAAAACAAGTCACACTTAATACAACCTCTCACCACCTGCTGACCCATCCCACCCCCTAGCAGCAATCGGCGGCTCCAGGCCAACCCCCCCTGTTTATATGGGTAGCATGATGTTCTAGGGTATGGAACAACTGTGCGACTATTTCAGATGAGCTCTTCTGGCCATGCTCCCTCCCAGCTTCCTGTGCACCTGCTCACTGGCAGAGACTGGAAAATTGAAAAGTTCTTGATTTAGAGTAAGAACTAGAAGCAACAAAGAAACCATCATTTTGATATCAACTTTGCTCTCATGCTACATCCAAAACACAGCACTGTACTAGCTAGTAAGAAGAAAATTAACTATCTCAGATGAAACCAGAACAAGCATGCAAAAGAAGAAATGTTTGTCCTTTCAGATGTCCCACTTGTGTTCACAGCTTGAATACCCTAATAGAAACCAAGGAAAAAATAGTATTGATTATAAGCCAGCAGAAGTGGATTCAACATTGCCTGGGATTGCTGCTTCTTCAGAGGAGACCACTGAGCAATGCACGAAAAACTTGATGCTGCTTTGTTTTTAGGCAAGCAAAAGCACAGAAATAGGATAAAATCCTAAGTGTTTGCAGAAACATGTCCTCAAAGAGAGGCTAAGTGATATGTAGACACTTGGCACACTAACACTGGATATCACAAGCCCGTTTGATCTGGGATGTAAGGCAGACTGGTGGCCCCTCTGTGCATCATTTGCTCTTTCCCTGAATCATTTCTCTGAGTGTTCCAATGCCTGTTCCACAGCACCCATTCGATCACAAGAAACTCATGGCCTGTCTGGATATTTCTGCTGCTAAGAAGTTCTGAACCTGGAACTGTCAAAGGCCCTTTCATTGCTAGTTCTGGACTAGTCAGAGGACACAGGGGCAAAAATACAAAAAGCTGAATAAACCTGGCATTTCTCTGCACTTAAATTCCATTATGACTTTTGTCAAATAAAGAGAAAGGACAGGTGCAGGACATCTGTCATGGTTTAATCCCAGCTGGCAACTAAGCCACACACAGCCACTCACTCCCCAGGGGATAAGGGAGTGAATTGGAAGGGTAAAAGTAAGAAAACTTGTGGGTTGAGATAAAGGCAGTTTAATAGGTAAAGGCAAAATCTGCATGAACAAGCAAAGCAAAATGAGGAATGAATTCACTACTTCCCATTGCAGGCAGGTGTTCAGCCATTCCCAGGACAGCAGGGCTCTATCACGTGTGTAATGGTGACTTGGGAAGACAAACACCATCACCCTTTCCTTCTTTCCTTCTTCTTCCCCCAGCTTTGTATACTGAGCATGACACCATATGGTCTGGGATATCCCATGGGTTGGTTATGGTTGGCTATCCTGGCTGTGTCCCCTCCCAACTCATTGTGCACCCTCAGCCTCCTCCCTCATGGGGTGAGGAGCAGAAAAGGCCTTGACACTGTGTAAGCACTGCTCAGCCATAGCTAAAACATCCCTCCGTTATTAACAGTTTCCGGCACAAATCCAAAACACAGCCCCATACCAGCTACTGTGAAGAAAATGATTTATCCCAGAAAAAACAACCACAAGCTCCAAGCATTAAAATAAAACTAATAAAATTGCTTTTATGGAACACAGCAGAAACATGAAAATTTTGACTACTGCCACTAATTGTAGCATTTCTCTCTTGAAAATTTTACTTCCCCCTGCGGTTTTTACAGTGTTCACATAACACGCAGCAAAGCCGAAAGCAGTGGAAGTATCACTTCTCTTCGTCAGTGCAATAAGCTGTGGGCTGTATCTTTCTTTGTATTTGTGGCATTTTTGTGAAAGGGTGGGACAAGGAAGTGGGTTTTGCTTGCACCAAGCTTCCCCATTCTTTTCAGTGAGGAGCTCCCAGTCCCAGAGCCATTTCTCAGCGATGGTGCCTCCTGCCTGTGAGCATTTCCCAAGGCTGACACCCCTGTGCTGTGCAGCTGGGCAGGGCCAAGTGCAGTAGGAAGCCCTCTGCCCATCCTGCCCAGTCTCCAGGGCTGGGTGCAGTGTCTTGTTTCCGCTGACCACAGGAGGTCTCTGCAATACTGCAGTGGCATTGGTCCAACAGCCAGCTCTCTTCAGTGCGTGATATGAATGAGTGTTTAAGATTGCTTAAAAAATCACTGGC
>VZTE01004902.1:0-52044 GCA_013397775.1 Eulacestoma nigropectus
CACAAACTGGCTCAGCTGGAAATGCCCCTAGCCTGGGAGGGCTGCATCTTTGAGCAATCTCTACAAAAACTTTGATTGTTGGATCTTAACTTTGGAACATGTCTTGTCGTGACTTTAGGCTGCTGCATCACCTACCACCTGCTCTAAGACCGACATGAATCCTGTGCCTTTCTGTATTTTTAACTGGGTCCAAGAGAAAGGAAAAAAAATAACCAAGCATTTTGTGCCCAAAGGCACACAGTCCCCTGCATTTCTGCAGTGGCAGAGCAGAGGAAAGCACCTTCCTGCTTTTTCCAGCTCTTGGCTCTTTTTCTTGGAAGAGACATAGAGAGTTAAAACTCCTTGCTTTTTAGCCAGTCTGCTAGCTGAGGCAAGAAGGTTTTTCCCTGGGACTTTGGTTTCTTCTTCTTTGTCTTCTCTTCTGGACTGTTCTGCAACACCAGAACATTAGCGGGAAGCCCTACACCGTTCGCCCAGAGGGTCCCACTCTGAACCCCAGCTCCAGAGAGGAGAGAGCCATGCCTACAAAGGAGATTTAATTTTATCAGTTTCTCTCCACAGCAAGAGGTTTTATTTATATTTAACATTTTTCTTTTTCCATGCCTGCTTGCACTTTACTTCTTAAATACATAGGTTTTTTTCACTTTCCTCCGAGGAAAATTCTTTCCAAACCTGGTAGGTTGAGGGTGGCTGTAACCCACCTTCTAGCAGAGAACATTCTTTTTGGACATTCTTCTGAATTTGTCTCAAACCAGGACCAGACAGTATAAATTCTTAACAAAATGAAGACACATGCCTCATGTATCCAGAGCCTTGATTTCTGGCAATGACACTTCACCAGGACTGGCACATGTAAGATCAGAAAACCTTATGAGCATATCCATATCCTGCATCAGAGAGCATTGCAAAACCTTTTCCTTGGGAATAACCAGCCCAGAGCAGAAACCACTTTAAAAAAAAAAAAAAAAAAAAAGGCTTAAAANATATCCATATCCTGCATCAGAGAGCATTGCAAAACCTTTTCCTTGGGAAAAACCAGCCAAGAGCAAAAACCCCTTTAAAAAAAAAAAAAAAAAAAAGGCTTTAAATCTTATTAAAGAGTACATGATCTATTTAGGTAAGGGTTTAGTGACTATTTTGGAAGAAGTCAGGAATGCCTATCCTTGATGGCATGCATTAACAAATTTATTTGTATTTGTGCATTGAGATAAATAGCAGAAGAAAGATTTACAGGAATTTATACCCATAGGTTTAAATGACCCTGAGATTATCATATCGAACCAGAGACAACTGGAGCCAGAAAGACATTTGTCTATCTGATGGATATTTAAACACCCATCATATTTAAAATGTTATGTATGAAAATTCTACTCAATGAAATAACTGTGTGAAAAACTTCTTCTTAAATTGTTGAAAGCATTCAAAAATAAATATATCTGGAGAAGGGTTAATATTATACTGCATCTTACCTAATATATAACAAACTGGTTTTTAATATTAATCTTATTTGACACTTTACAACTTTTCTGACCCCTTACTCCCTAACTTTTCAAATTCCACTTTGTTCAAAATGCAACACTGCTGCAATCAAAGATCTGCTTCACAACTCTAGTGGTCACACTTCCTTTATTGCGTATTATGCCTGTTTCTTTACAGGGTGAAATTGGAAGGCGATAATCTTGTTATCCAGTAGACAATCATGTTTCCTGAACATGCTCTCTTCAGTACAATATTACCAATAACCCTATTAAGGAAAACCTCACACTCATCTTTGGTCCATTTTGTTAAATTAATTATGTAAAAGCTACAATTCCCCTCTGGAGAGCAATAACGGCTTTACCAGTCAGAAGTTGAAATATTTCATTAAACTACTCTTAAAGCTTTGAAGCTCGTCTTAAAATAAGCCATTGTTATAAATACTAATTAAGTAATATATTTTGAAGGAAAGAGTTGGAAATGAGTACACAATTACCACAAAAGCGAAAGATAAATGGCCAATTTACATTCAGCAGGAGGTGATGCTTGATGTTCCATTAAGAGACATTAAACTTCTTGGCTAATTGTAAGAATCAAGTGAAGGAAAAAAATTTTTAGTGAGCTCAATGGGACATTGATTAAACCAAAATACCAAGATCTCCATCCCCAGTGCGGGTAAAGTAGTTTCAAGAAAAAGAGTGACTCTTGTTTTATTCAGATGGACTCCAATAGATTTAACTGGATTTCAATAGATTAGAGTGAAAATATTCACTCTGCTAAAACTTCAAATTGAAATATAATTTCTTTTGTCCTTTTATATCTCTTTAATAAATAGGAATAAAAGAATATTTGCAATCAAAAGCACTTTTCTATTAAAATTATGCTATCAAACTCTTCTGCACAGGAGAGACATCATGTTGTTTTGTTTAATCTAAAATCCTCTCTGTTTCTGGTTTTTTGTATTTCTATACAAACTCTTTAATGTATTTTACTCTGAAGATATTGAGATGCTAGAATTATAATGCCTCTTTTCATCTGGCCACTGCACAAACACTTCAAAATATACCTAGAAGATAGCACTATAAGATCTCCAGAAATTGCAGTTTTCTAATTTTTTTTTTTAATTGGGATACATGAAATCAAGTTTTATAACTCGCAGAAAGTGAGTCATTGAATGAAAGGAACGGCAGGCATTATATCTTGTAGTAGAAAAGACTATTTACAGTGTCTTTAACTTCATCTCTCTTTATATTCAAACTTCAGGAATACATTTTGTCTCCAAAATTTTAAGGCTCATTTCAGATTTAAGTCCTTAAACTGTTCTTTGTGGATCCTACAAGAAGTAAGCGAAGAAATTCTCACCTCCTTTGGAGTGACTTTCCTTTTCACATTTTAAATGGTAGAGGAAAAACCAAACACTACAGAAAAGTACCTTGCTGAAAGTATGAGCATAAAGCTTTTACAACTGGAAACAAAATGAGTACAAGCTTGGTTTTTTAGATCAAATGTTGGAGAAGTCAAATTTATTTTGTAGAAGCACAAGTGGATTAATGAAAAAGGAGTTCTTGCTTTCAACAGGTTTTCACCAAATGGTGTCCCAAATGCTACATTAGCACCACTAAATGCATGACACCAGCAGTAGTGGTGACCATTTTAGGATAAGGTGTACATGAATTTCTTTTTTTTTTTGCCTTTTAGACTTCTCTCAAATTATGTGTGTGAGTAGATCTATAACTCAAATATTTTAGCATGAAAAGCCACACAGGCATCACTTTCCTCTCTTAAATACATAGAGACACAGCCCTACAAAATTTAGATTGTGAATACAATGGAATGAGAAATAAGAAACACTACTCTTATTAGTACAATGCAAATTTTAGCTGCTTAAAATGATCAAAGGGTTTATTTCCCATATTAGGTACAGGAAACAGGCTGCAGCTTTTAATTATAATAATGCCACACCAGCAATACAAAAATAAAAAGACAAGAGAGAACTGCATAGCCTACACCTTTTTTTGACTTCCAATATCTGTGAAGATTGAAATTAGATGACCTCTTTCAAATTAAAAACTCTTCTCTATTGGGAATATTTTGCTCATTAAATTGTTCTCATAAGATACCATTTTTTGAATTTCTGTGTTTAACCAATACAGGTTGTTGGCTGCCATAAATGTTACAAGAACTTATTTTCATGTGAGATTTTATTTTTGTCTTGAACATATTTGGATAATCCTTCTAGGAATCCCATGAAGACCTCAAATGGACATATCAAAGATATAAATCTTCCTTTTCTCTGAGTGACTATGCTGACCACAAACAAATCATATTCTGACAATCTATTAACTTGACAGAAGGAATAATATTTTTTTGAAAAACAGAATGACTTTGAGGATTCTGTCTCTGACCTCATTACATGAAAACAGGGTATATTTCTCTGAGAGATGCATATGGATTTTGTCTTTCTCCCCTGGTAATCATTCAGAATTGCAATTTGCACCATCCACAAAAATGTAAATAGTGGAAAGATTTGCTGGTCATGAAAGCAAGAATGTACAGTTTGAGATTTTATTCCTTCTTAACTTGAAAAAACTCCTGGACTATTACTTAGCAAGACTTGCTTTTAAATACTCAATATCTGAGACTTCCTACAGCAGAAAATATAGAGCAGAGACAGCTGTTAACAGATTTATAGAGTGAAACAAGTTGTATGACTTGGAGAAACAAGAAAGATGGATGAATTATGACTTATTTTGGATGTTGCACTGGTATAGAAAAACAGAACTAAGACTGGAAGATTCTGGTGCTAGTGGTGATGGTGAAAGCAATAACGGGTGTCAGCTGAGAGATGTAAATAAAGGATGCCATAAAGAAATGCATTAGATTTGAACACCATACTTGTTTTCACTATTTAAATTGACTCAAATGTTGAGATTTTTGCCTTTTGAAGAAAACCATAATAATAGCAATTCCCCTTCAAGGAGAGGAAAGCACTGCCATCACAATAAATGTTCTTGTTACAGAAATTTTTGGTTATAATAGCTTTGTCTAAAATGCCTTCTTACTCAGGACTGATCAATAAAGATACCTGAACCATGCTAGTTCCCCTCTTTTTCTACTAAATTATTCATTGCGGACATCATGTTCATTACAGAAGTTCTAATTTGTATAAAATCCTTCCCTAGGACATTATCCTCATTACAGAAGACTCTTCTGGTAGCCAAGTGGTTTAGTTATTTTTATATTCTACAAAGTCTAAGTATTTTCTCACAAAAACATTGAAATTATATAATTTATTTTCTGTTTATTTGTTGGGGTTTTTTTTCAGTTTCAACACGTTTAGATAATTCTTTCAAGAATATGATTTAATTACCCCTTCAAATCTCATTAAAATCCTTGTCGTGCCCAGTTTATATGCCAATAGTGGTCTAAATATTTATGTCATATGTGCTGCTGTTAATCTACTTTTTTTTTCATGTACTGCTGTTTTTATCAGTGGATAAAAGACAGATTTTTTTGTGTCAACTTGGACACAAAACACGTTCATAATTATACCCAGGTTTTCATGATCTCACCACAAAAACAGAAGAGGAGGCTGGTATTCAAGGGGAACCATAAGCAGTACATGGGTACTACGGCTGATGATGGGAAGTAAATGCTAAACTGAATCATAGTCCGGACTCAGGTCATACATGCATTCTGCTAAAGACAGAAATATTTCGAGAATAAAACAGAGATTTAACAGGGACACTAGAGCATCCCTTCATGCCAGGATACATTTCCAGAGGCTTGCTGCCTCAGGAAGGAAATTAAGACTTTACAGCAACTGAAAGAGATGTAGAAGCGCTGACGGTTAATCATGGAATCACAGAATATCATGAGTTGGAAGGATCCACAAGGATCATCAATGTGTAACTCCTGGCCCTGCACAGGACAGCCTCAAGAATCACACCAAGTGCCTGAGAGCATTGTCCAAATGCTTCTTGAACTCTGTCAGACTTGATGCCGTGACCACTTCCAGGAGCTCAAGTTCCAGTGCCTAAGTAGTATATGTATATGTAATAGATCAAGAAAATATAAATAACCCTAAGTAGAAGTAAATATAACAAAAAAAACCCAGTTGTAAGTGCTCGGATACCTGTCTGGTCAACCTCTGACTCCAAAAAGGAGAAACATACCCTTACCCCTGAGCATGCCTGATGAACCATGGAATGTCAGCCAGCTGTGATTGACAAAAAGGTTATGACATTAATTAATTAATAAAAGAGAAAAGGTCAGGATTTTAATTCTGTATTTTTCTCCAGTTGAAATGTCAAGCACACTGAATTTCTTGGTGTGTTTTGCTGCTTTTTAAACAATTTATCAAGACACAAAAGTGTCACCAAAGAAATGGCAATTTCATTAATAGAAGAAAGAATAACATTAAGGTTACAGATATGTAAAAGATACATAAAAAATTTATATTAATTGCATATAAGATGTGAAACTATAGAATTTTTATTTTTTACCTAACAGATAAAAGGTTTATTCACATGAAAATTCAACATTGCAGCTTCCTTCTAAATGAAGAAGAGCAGTATTACAGCTTTTTAAAAAAAATCTTTGAGACTCCTAGAATCAGTAAGCTATCATTACACAAGCAATTAAATTAAAGTAATCTTTTGAGATTTAATAACTATCTTCTGTAATGATCATAACTGTGAGAGAGGAAGACACAAAGTGTTCAATTTTATTGCAGTATTTACACTCTGTTTCACTCTGCTGCCCCATTAATTTATAAGCTATATGCTCAAGACAGAAAAAAAGGAAGCAAACTCAATTATAAACTATGCAGCACAAGGCATATTCTGTTTTATATTTATTTTGGTCTAATTCCAAATATAGAAAATGGGTTTTATATTCTTGAATATATCTCACTAATCATTTAGGGCCAGAAAAAGATATTTTATGGGAAGACTGAGACTAGATTTAGTCCTGTATTTCAACTACAGTTCTTTGTGGAAACTGTTTCAAGAACCCAATAAATCAGCTTGAAGAGAACCCACACGTGAAAATTATCCTCTGCAAGTCCCTAATACAGAGGTACAGAGTCTTTATTACAGACAAAGGTGGACTCTGCAGTAGTTCTGGCTCATTCTCCATAAGGAAAGATGAAAATATTCATCTTATCTGTAACAACCTATAGTTAGTGACCAGTTTATACATCACCTAGCCTAGAGCCAACAATCTTCTACATGTTTGGGATGTATTTTTTCTCACAACTGTGCACGTATAATGACTGAGAGTAGTAAAGGAGAATTACATTGCAGTCTCAGCGCTGTTCACAGCTTCCTATGAAGCACTGCTACCTGAATTTGCCTTTCCACCTATTCTGCTGTGCCCTTCTGTCCTCACCCTCTTGCTTTACTTGTGTCTCCTTAACCACAGTACTGTACTCCTCTACTGTTTCACTCTTCAGCCTTCGCTATTTCTCGGTACTCTGTCCAGAGATCGAATGGTGCTGATGGCTGACAAACCACTTGTGCTAAAAGGTTATCCCAACCAGACAAATCCACTTATCCATCCTCACTGGACACACAGGATCTGTTCTAGGCACTCCTGCAAGCAAATGCAGCAGAATCAGAGGACAAAAGCATCCCACAGACTGTCAGCCACCTTTGAGGTAGCCTTTTGGCAAATATCACAATTTCAACTAGACAGAGTCCGTGCTGCACAGAGACTTCGGGAACAGTATCTCTCATCCCCAGAATGGTTTCAGGGAAGATGAGGAGGAAGGTTGATGAGAAGAACTGATAATTCATTCAGACAGGGAAAAATCTCAAAAGGTTTGTATTTGGTAAAATATTTGAAAAAAAAGTTCCTACATACTAGTCTGTGCAGCTGTGAGCTGGAACAGAGGGTCCGAAGTATGATGTACTCATCAACTCCTTTCTGAAAGCAGCAATATCAGCCAGTTCTGTGAGAGATCATCAATAAAAGCTTTTGATGTGATGTCTGTTGCCAGAAGCTCATTTAAGTGACTCACTTTCATTCCAAATATCCAATAAAGGCTAGATTAGAATTAGATATAGACACAAGAAATTACAGCAATGAGTGCCTGCCAAGCAAGAAATAACTGTAACTCAGAGAGGAGACAAGAGAAAACAAATATGAAATAAGAACTGCTCTCTATATTTTCTAGTAGAAAAAATGGGAAGTGTGAAAAAACACGGGATAGGTTCAAAATTTAAAAAATGAGCCGTTTCATCAGGCAGTATGTATTGCATTGTGGAGCTCAATTCAATATTAGAAGTCGGCAGAGATTCAAAAACCAAATAGACAAACCAACAGAATGTTTATGTAGGAAAGGGTGTTCAGGACAAGGGCATCCCCTCCAGCTCCAGAAGCCTTGAAGATGGAGATGCTGTTCTACAAGCATCATTGTGTGCTTGGCTTGTCTTTACAGCCTTCCCTAAACTTCCTGGACAGTTGCTATAGGAAACAGGATAGCCTACAAGAAAGTCATTGATCCCATGTGCTACTCTCATGCTTTGAAATTCAATGAAATGAACTTATTATGTTTTGCACATTTGACAGTAACAACCTTCTCATACAGCAAACAAGTGCCCCAAGTAGTTAATAGCTCCTTGTCTCTTTATATCACATTTGCTCAATGGACATTTTGGAGCACAGTGATACCCTGTGAGCAAATCAACCAGTCTGGTTGTAGGAGTTTATATAAATTAGTAAAATCTGGGTTTACTTGCCATCTTCATGAGACTGCTGATTTACTTTTCACTTAAGAGCTGTGATGGTACACAGTTTGCAAGGAAGGGAAATTCAAGAAGTCTTGTGCATAATCCCAGCTGAAGAATGATCTGCAAAGATACAAAAATAATAATCCTACCATCAAAAGGAGGGCAAAGGTATCAAAGAAGATCACAGGAGGATATAATCTTTATCACTAGGAAGGATATATAATCTCCTAACACAGCAAATATAAATCTAATATAATCCGTATGATTTCACTGTCATTACCACAACACAAAACCAAAGAGTAGCAAGGAAATTGGAGGTTTGCCAATTTTGCTAAAGTTGTCTTTTCCCCTACATAATTCTTCAAACCTGTTGGCAAACAGCAAACAGCCATTTTGAAGAATTTCAAATGCTTCACATGGGAGGGACTGGCAATTCCCCAAAAGCAGGCTTACTTCTATTGTACTGGCTTTCTTCACTTCTAAGAGCAAAAAACCCAGCCTACGGACTTTGTAGAAATCAAAGGGGCACTGAATACCAGGGGGGGAGCAACCCCAGCTAAATGGAAAACAAAAGACACATCCTCAACTAAGGACAGAGAAATCTTGCTTTTCTGATTTAGTGTTGACTTCTAAAAGAAGTTTCCTGAGTCTTCTCAGCTCGTTTTGTGAGCAGCCAGACAGTCTTTACAGACCCATGTGCCATGAAAGCAGACAAGACAACCAAAAAGTGAGGCAAATCTCCAGCACCAAATCTGGAGCATGCTATTTTACTTTATCAAGTTTGTCAAATCCTGATGCTCCTGCAAAGGTACAGAATGAACCAGAGCTCCTTGCAATGGCAATAGAAGTATATGTGCCCTGGTGTGAGGCTTTGGGTCCTCCCAACAGTTACTTAGAATATCAGTGCCTCTAAGGAATCAATTACCCATCTTCTTAGTGTTCTTTAATGATTCATCTAAATAGCGCATTTTGTCATTTAATATTTCATTTAATTTTGTGAACAAGTTACATAATTCATACATCAAATCACATTGTCAGCTGATTCTCCATTGATGTATGTACACATTTTTCTGTTCAAATTCTTATTCATACAGTATCTCAATTAGTAAATTTTAATATAAGGATGCACAGAACTTTGTTTTGCAAATTTTAGTTGTGAAGACGTGTGTTTTGTTGATCCATTTTTGCTTTTAGGAGTTTCAGTAGACTACACCTAACAGGAGGAGTTACACATTAACTGTTGACATTTTACAAACCTTTATTTAACAGAATGCATATTTCAGGACTGGATGTATCATGTTCTTGCTGAGCTGCATATCTCAGCAGCTGAACATACTTCACCAGTGGAGATTTCCAGCACCAAGTCTCCTGTACTTTACCCCTCAAATGTGTGCTCCAGATTAAATTATATGTAGTTCTGGTGAAGACAGACTTTGTAAAGCAAGACTGAGCTGAAAATTTAAATGCTATGTCATAAATAGGTCACAAAATACTTCTCACTAGAGCAGTTTTATTTTTCTTATTAGAAATGGATTCCACCATCCATAAACCTATAAAACCAAGAGATATTTTAAGTGTCTTTTTTCTTTTTTAATTTGTGGATGAGAATTTGTCTATTGGTGAAGATACTTTTTGCTCAGAGACCACATGATGCAGACCAACGTGGTGAGAACAGCTGCCAATACTTCACTTCCATGTGGCATACACTTGGAAATCTTCTCTTTCTCACCAATACCTTTGTTTATACGTAACAAACTAATGCCTTTTCCTAGGACATGGAAAACAAAAATCTGTAGCTGGAATGCCTTAACACCTCATATACACCAGAAAGAACATTGTCTCTGGTTCTGGTCCAACCTCTTCCCAGGACAAACTTACATCTTCCAGTTTTTAAGTAAATTATGACAAATCATTGCAATAGAAAACAGTGATTTCAAATGATGGTATCAACAGGTTGCAGGCACAGCAGTGGCGCTTTTAAATTTCTATAGTTTATTAATTTGGCTAAAATACTGATTCATAGCATTTAAGGGATACTTTCTACCCTGTTTTATATACATAGTGAAAAACCGAATTTCTTAGAACAAATAGAAATGGCCTAATAGCAACAAGCACAAGCAAGAACAAAGAGAAAAAAAAGAGACACCAAGAGTAAAATCCTCATTGTGTGATGAGTATCCTTGGTATACCTGATATAATAAATAATTTTTAGAGTAAGGAACAGCTTCCAACTTCCAAGGAAGTCTGCAAAGCCTCAGTTGGTATTTCTTGAGATCAGAGAAAAGGCTATGACTGACTTCTGTAAGACATTTTGGAGTGCCTGTGGTTTTGTTTTCATGTTCTAAAGGAAGAGCCGGGAAATCTCTCTGCTTTTATCTTAGCACTGGGGCCAGACATCATCTAATGAAGACAGCACTTCTTTTCTTTTTTGCGCTAGTACTATGCCATGTACGATAGCGTAATTTAAAAAGAAAGCAAATTGAAGGATAACACCTCACCTATTCTTCCACCATGCTCCAAAGCATCCTTGCTCCAGCCAAATCCTTCCCTTCCTCAGAACCCCTAGAAGTGACTGCAGCTGGTTTGTGCATTTGGCGGACAACACAGTTACACAGGTCTCTGCACAACCCGTTAGCGAACCTTCAGCTGGAACTGAACTGGGCTATGACACTCATAGAGGCTCATTCATATTTTGCAATTCTTCATATGGTTTGAACTGGGCCTTGGTAAATTTGTCAAGACAAAATCCTTAGGAAAAAAAAATAAAAAGAAGCACATTGATATAAATAGTGCAGTTACCTGCAGATATCTTCACAACACAATTCTAGTTTCTAATTCTACTAAATTCATCTCATTATTCTTTAGATGAAATTGATTATTGTCTTTTGTGCAATAACCCTTGTAAGCAACAGTGTTTTTAATACTGCTGAATTTTTACTAAGTTCCACTCTAGCCCCAAATCCTCATAATTTTAGAATATAAGAGAATAATTTAGGAGCAAAATCACAACACATGATTTCCCAAAGAAAGGTTCTGTCCATTGATTTTTTTTTCTTTTATGCTAAAGGTACATTGAAATGCAACATAGAATTCTGAAAAGAAAAACATAAAAAAATGAGCCTTTTTAAAGTTTGTCAATTTTCTAATGGCTATATCTTTAAAATATATCCAATCTTTATAGTGTCAGATTTCCCTCCGTCTCCCGGCCCTAATTCGTTTTATGCTTTTAACACAAACTTCAAGAAATGGATGATAACTTCTTGTGCCAGTGTAAAAATCACACAGACAAAGATCAGGAAAATGACATCACAACTTGTATCTTTTTTTGGTGTTATTTTTAATTAGGTGATGCTGAGATGATGAAGTAGCACCATTTTATTAATTAGGCTTATATATCTTTCTCTAAATTATTTTTCTGCACATTGAGAGGGCTATTAAGTCTCTTCAACAGCCCACCCCATCATTATATGTTGAGGGGAGAAAGAGAGAAAGCCTTCCCGAAAGAAGAAATTGGATGACGATATATTAAATGTAAATGGAATTCCATTTTTAGCATGCGGTCAGTGATGTATGAGCTCAGAACTCAACTCACACTGCATGAAAAATAGGAATGGCTGGAAATCAGCTGCACTACCAAATGGAAAATCTCAGAAGAAAGCATCACTATTGCTCAGCTCAGCTGATTTACATAAGAAAGAAAACATCTCTTCCTTTAGCAACTTGCATCTATTTTGCTCAGCCTAACAGTATGCATTAAATATTTTGACCTTGGTGCCAAAATCACTGGAAATAGAAAACGTGGATGATAAAACAACAAAAGGAAAAGGAAAGACTAAGGCCAAAGTAGGAGCCTATCACATTTAAATAAATCAAACCACCATCTGGAAATAAAAGTATGCTCACTGGCTAAATGTATATTGAAGTATCTCAAACAACATAGGCTTGATTTTAAGAAAGCTGTAAGGATAACCTATCTCCATTGGAAAATTATAACCTAGATTTTGACCTTTAATTACTCAGCCTGAAAAAGTCATGTGTGCATATTTATTGTAATTATTGTTCTAAATGGGCTAAAATCAGTTCATAACCATTTTTCTCTCAACAAATGAAGATTATTTTAAACCTTTAGTCAAAAGAATACTCATAATTCTTTACAAAAATACTCAGTACTAAGGCTTCCTTATTACCATTTCTCATTTTACTCTTTGAAAGCTGATGATAAAACAAAATTTTCTCTTTTCTTTAAAGGTTAACAATTTCTAATGGATCCTCTTGGCTGTTTTATATTTGCCTATACCTACATTTATCCCTATTTCAATACGAAGCTTGAAAGTCCAAACAGGAACCTCTCTAAAGCCTGTTTTAAACTGGATTGCTGTCTTGGGTTTTCAGTGTAAATCTGACAACTTCACTCATCTTCAGAAGCTAAAGTTGAGAATTTATTTTATCCCCTCTAGAAAAATTCTTCATTTCAAGGAAATTTATTTTTCTGGTTGCAGTCACAGCTCTCAAATGACATTCACTATTGCAGGCAATGGAAACTTTGCTGCACACTCACCTGTACTAGAATGGATGCAAAACCTGTTTTCTGTTTGAAGCAGCAGAATGTACAATATGTGTACATTTAATCATATAAATCACATGACTCATTACCTCCCCAAGATTCTGCTATAATCTAACCTCTAAATGAAGTTTATGACCGTTGTATTTCCCTGTCATAAGTCATAATGTCTTATTTTTATACCTATAATTTTGAATTACATCATGACCTTTAATAGAGGGCGTTGAAAAGTCACATGCCCCTTGAATAAGTATGAGTTACGAGTTTACTTTAGCCCCTTGGAAATGCAGAATGTATCAAAATACTGAGATGATGTAGGATGCATGTGCCTGTGCAGTTCTCCAGCGGGAAGATCACTTCCCGGCACTTGCAGTAATCAGTAACTGGCAGCATCAGTGATTGCTTAATATGCAGAAGACCTAATAAAAGAGGAGCTAAAAGACAACAATGGCAGCTAATCAGAACATGAAAGTGCAAGTGATATGTTTTTTGAAATAGTTTCTAGGCTTTTACAAGGGCCAGTTGTCATCTGATATGATTTTCAAATTATCAGTTGTTCTGTTGAAAATACCTTGGAGGAAGCAGGCAATACTTTAAAATTATTTTTTAAATGAGCAGAAATAAGCTATCCACATTTCAAAATTCTAGGAATGAAAACAATTGAGGAAGAAGGATCCCAGTTGTACTGAGTGTACTTATATCACTTTATACAATTATATTGTAGTAGTCTGTTTCCATTAAACTACTTTTATATGTTAAGACACTGTGCAAACAAAAGCTTTATTGGAGGGCATCTATTTTAACATTTTTAAAGGGCTTTGATACCTTTGTAGACCATCATTTCTGCTATCTGCACAGACTGAGAGCCCATTTTTCAGTTACACGTGGTGCTTTCACTGTCATAAAAATGACTCATACCAAGTCATCAGAAGTAATACAAAGAAATGTTCCACAGCAAAAAATGGAATACTAGAAAAAAATTTCATTTCTGAATTCTTACACTGCTTGACAAAAAAACAAAACAAAACAAAACAAAACAAAACAACAAACAAACAAGCAAATAAAACTTTACCTCATGTAGAGAAAGAAAAGAATTGAGTATTTACAGTATCTTAAACTGTTTAGGATAAATTACTAGATGGAAAGAAAGTAGAAATCAAATTTGATGAAACTTCATAAAAGCTGTGTAATATACAGAACAAAATAGGTTTTGATGGTTGTATTCTGGTACATACAGGATCATTTAGAATTTAATGTTCATATCTGCAAATAATTTACTAAATTATTTGATGAGCAGCCTAAGGCACAGGTCGGGTCATTCCATCAAATCCTGCACAGGTTATTAAAAAGTAAGTATTAAATGCAAGTATTTTGAAACCAAGTATAAACATTAATGCTAAACTTGATGAACAGCAGAGATGAAGTCAGATCAAGAAAAATCTGAAATAGTTAAAGTTCAGATTTATTTAGAAATTATCCATCAAATCTTTTATCTGTAAATTATAACATTAAAATAATCTCAGAGCAGACAGAATACGCTATATCAGAAAACTATACATATTCCTAATTTATACTATATTTGTAGTTGTCATGTACTTCATTTCAAAAATTTAATAGCTCTAATTTCTCAGTTTTCTTTTTTCTCTCCCTTTAGATAATTTCACTTTTTTCCCCCCAGTTCAGTTCTCTGATCTGTGGCACATCCCTGCTTTCCTCTCTTCAACAATTAAATTGCCGCCTTCATGACTGAAGCATGACTATGCTTTTCATTAGTGCAAGACTTTCCTTAACTTTGCTTTTGTTGCAGATTCATGAAATGCCTTTTGAAACTTTTCAAGATGACATACTTGAAGAACAGATTAAAAGCAGAGGAAAATGAACAGTAATGAGCTCATTTTCAGAGAAAAGCTCTCATTAGCATGAGGTCTTTTTGATTCCTCAGAAAAAAACCAAACTGGTCTTGGGTGCAGCCCCTTCTCTTGCACTCAGGGGAGGGGGATGTTGTTGCAGGGGACTCCCGTTTTTGAGGAGGGGGATGGGAGAAGCGGAGGAAGAGGGTCTAGTAAGTATTTTTTATTAGAATATCACTTTATCAGTGAAAACCCAGTTTAGAGGTGAATTAGGAGAACCAGTTCTACTAGTGCTTCCGGTTTTCTTTTTTCCTTCCTGTTTTCAGAATTTGTTTTAAAGAATGGTGTGGCAGAGGGTTTCATCAACATTCACAGCACGACAAAGAAGAGCTAATGTTTCTATTCTGCTTCTGGAAAAGTCATGATCTCTCAAAAATTTCATTAGTGTGTTACTTCAGATCAGTCAAGGATCTAGTGGCTATGCTCCTTAATTTGGATGCAAGTGCAGCGCCTGCCTGATGTAGGTGGATTTTGGGTGCCTCCTCTTCTTCATTTAGATGAGAAATTATATCTTGGATTAAAAAAGCTTTCCAGTGAAAGCTATTTCAAGACATGCACTTTTATTATTTGACAATAAAGAGGAGAAGTAAAGCAAATAGTATGGTGAAATATTTTTCAGCCACAGTTCTCTTGCGGTGGAATAGTCCAACCAGCTTGCCTAGATATTCAGTTGTCTTTCAATATATATCTGAAGACATGTATAATCTACAGTCATAACATTTTTATGACAGAGAAAAGTGTTGAATCATATCTCCCTTTCATTTACATTGGTGAAATCCAGGAATTTGCCAATTTGGGGGGAAATATGTGACTGAAATACCTCTAATTAAATTCCAATTTTTCATGAAATAATCATGTATATTATAAACAATAACAATGTGAAAACTTTCCCTACAAGTAAATGAATAATAACAATATTCTAAAACCACATTTTAAACTAAATTTCAACTGTATGTAAAGTTTACTGACTTCAATGCATCTTAAATCAAGTTCATACAGAAGATTATGATTCCTGGCATCATGAACCAACTACATACCACAGTACAAATTCATAAATAGTCAAGAAGGCTAGTCTCAAGCATATGAAAAAAAGCCATCACATTTGCCTCTCAGCTTGCCTACATAATCACTGTTAGATCGCTCAAATTGTTGCAAAATTAGTGCATCACTACTAAAACAGCCACTTAAAACTGGTGAAAAAAGAATCACATCATAAGAAAAATTATGTTGATAAGTGTACCCTTTCATCTCACCCACCTAGTAGCATATCCAAAACATGGACTAATTTGCACTTTTGTGGTATATTCTCTGAAATAATTATTGAGTCTACCACTTTTTCTTCTGTTACCCAAACTCAGTGTCCTAAAAGACAGAGTAATGAGTGATTACCTTGCTCTTATTCTTGCTTATTACCCAGTAATTTACTGTTTGTTCATTATTATATGCTTCTTTAAAACACCGTTGGATGTACAGTACACTACAAATAAAAATGTGCCATTTTTATTTTCTGAGAATGCAAGTAGCAGATGTTTGCAAAACTAGCTTTATTAGTCCCCACAAGGTCCTATTTTACAAAACCTAGTTATTTTTTTAACTTTGCTCTCAGTATTTAACTATGCAACTAAATTATGAAAATTAATAAAATAGAAAATTTATGTGAAGGTCAGTAAGCTATCAGAAGAAAAAGTGACCTTTGATGTTGGAAATCTTTGGAGATTTCACCAGCTCTGCATAGATACATTATGTAGTGGTTTACTCCAGACATTATAATTCTAAGTGTGTGGGGGGGTTAAAAAAACAAAAGGCACATATGAATGTACATATCCATATAAATCTTTTATATATCACTGTAAAACTACTGAAGTGAAACACACTGATGAACAAGATTAAACTTAATTTTTCAACAGAAGAATGAATTACAAAAATAAAGTTTACTGTTTTATGAAATATGCTGAATATTGTTCTATCATTTTATCAGTCTCCAACAGAAAGCTTACTTGAGAAAAGAGAATCTTAGGATTTTGCCCCAACCATGAGATCTTCAAGAACCGAATGAAGAATAGGATTTTACTATATATCATATGAAATACACACTTCATTCACTTGATAATTCCTTCCTTTTATCTTCTTGCCCACTCGAAGTAAAATGAAACATTTTTTGTAAAACCCAAAATTGAAGTAACATCATCTGTTAGTCACTAGAGGTCGGTGTTATTTTCCACACCAGTTTATTTCCAGTAGCTTTGCATTGCTTAGTCAAGAAGCAGAGATAGAATATGTCCTTGTGTTTCTCCACTGCCCCAATTTTGGAAGACGAAGTGACTAGGAAAAGCTCCAACTATATCGCTAGGGATATCTAAATAGTTGTGTATTGTCTAAAATCACAATTTTCTAGTAATCATTTGTGTTTCTATGCAATTTTATTTTGTAATATGTATTTTTACATTGTTATGATGGCACATGTATTTAAAGAGCTTTCAAAATATGTTTTCAATTTCAACATATCATATAAATAGGGATTGCATATTAACAACTATTACCGACAGTGACAGCATAGTAATCAAATTATGTTTTATGAAATGTTAAGATAAAAAGATTATTGGTACAGTTTCCTTAAAAATACAGGTGAGTCCTTCAAACCTCCTACCTCAATCATTCCAAGCCATAGAAAGCAGAGTTCAATGCTTCTCATTTAGTCAGCCCCTTTCTGGCTTTCAATAGGTATGTGGAGTTTAGAAAACAAAGCAAGTATGAATGGAAACTTAGGATAACAAAATACTCTTAGGAAGAAAGAACAGTTAAAAAGATTTGTTCGCTTAGAAATGTTCAGGTGACTTATTTGTGGAAAATATAGTAAATAATAGAATTAACTTGCACTATCATGGTAAGAACTAGCACTTCTGTTTTTTCCTTATGATTTTTAAAGTGTGGATGATCTTGTTGAAGGACAATGTGAAAACCATGAATGAAGTGGCTGGAATAAAACTAATGCCAGTTCATCTTAGAGTACCAAGGAGTCCTGACCTAATCTTTAATTTTTTACACAAAATGAACTTGATCCTCAGTGGCCTTCCATGAATAATTCACACATTCTGCAACTCTTTCTATGGAAGGAAAGGTGTTTCTCAGAAATTATTCTAACATGTAAAAATCAGTGAATTCAATTACACAAGCTCTTTCAAAACTGCACTGAAAACTTCCACTAAGCAATACATTAGGTCAATCTCGCCATGTTAGAAAAAGGTCGATAAAGTCAGTATCTTGTGACTGCTATTTCCTGACTGATGTTCCAGGTTAAAAATAAAACCTGTTTTACCAAAGCTATGACACCAGGAGTAACCAAACTCAGGTCCTGGAAACTGTTAGTTTGCTGACCACTTTCACTATGCATTTTTAGTTTACCATATCCCTGAGTCTTCTTTGGTACTGAACGTATTATGAGGCTCATTTGTTACACTCTGAGTGCTCTATTCCTGTCCATCTTCTCTCAAATCTCTGCTGGTTTTCCTGGTTCAATCAAATTTCCCATGCCTGCATACAGCCTGTTACATTGACATTGCTTATGCTAGCTCATTAAACTGTTTTTTCCCCTAAAACTGATGCACAAGAAAACTGTCAAAGCTTTAGCTTGGCTGTAACTTCAGTGGGTTTATTACCAAAGGTTCTAAAAAGAGAAATAATTACCTAGTAAATTTTTTTTGTTTGTTTTTTTAAAGGTGCAATCTCTTTAGTTACTGGCTACCTTTCTCCTAATTTTTCCTGATGTTTGTTCCAGCTCTGAAGGAAACTATAGAAGACTGTCAAACTCCCATATGCACTAGCAGGGTCATCAATTTCACTCAAAATGTATGGCTCATATCTGCTTGTAGAGCTACTTTTAGAAGCTGGCTGTCAGCATTACAATGTACAGTGGCCCCATTCACTACCCAGGCTAATTTTATTTTGCTGCTTGTGTACTTCCTTTGAAGCCAGTAAATTGAGGAACAGACAAAAGACAGCAGGTAGGCAATTATGGCATCAAAAAACTGATAGAGATTATTTTGCCTTCCTCTGAATCTGAATACTTTCTAGGAATGTAAAAAAAGATTTATGGTGGAAAGATTAAGGAAGTGCCATTGGTAAAGAGTGTTCCACTCACATTCAGTCAAGCCTCCTTCCACACAATTTTCTTGGGCCTTGGATTCCCCATCAGCTGACGTGTAAGCCTTCAGAGCCATCTAACCAAAGTGATGGCAGCAGAATTTAGGCACCTAGTTATAGAATCGCAGAATGGTTTGGGTTGGAAGGGACCTTAAAGGTCATCCAGTTCCCAGTTTGGGTTGGAAAGGACCTTAAAGATCATCCAGTTCCCTCTTTGGGTTGGAAGGGACCTTAAAGATCGTTCAGTTCCCTCTTTGGGTTGGAAGGGACCTTAAAGATCATCCAGTTCACACCCCACTGCCATGGACAAGGACATCTTTCACTAGACCAGGTTACTCAGAACGCCCTCCAGCCTGGCCTTGAACACTTCCATGGATGGGGCATCCACCACTTCTCCGGGCAAACTGGTTCAGTTCTTCACCACCCTGGCAGTAAAAAAGTTTCTTTCTAATGTCTAAGCTAAACCTACTTTTCTTCAATTTGAAACCCTTGTCCTGTCAATATCAATTCTTGTCTCTCCCCATGCCTGTTGCAGACTCCCGTCAGGTACTTCAGGTACAGGTATCTGAAATTTGGTATCTAAATATTTAGTACCTAAATATGAGTGGGGGAATTTTAAAGATTTTACAGTACGCATATCAGCCAAAAATTTAATTCCTGCCTCATTTTAAGATATGAACACATATAAACAAGAGTCATTGCTGCTATTGACTTCAGTAGCACGAAGTAAGAATTGAAGTTTGATCAGAAGAATTATTTGAGTGAAACCCCAGACAACAATGAATAAACTCTCAACACATTTTAATGGGGGAAAAGGTTGTTTTGGGTTTTTTTAACCTCAGTGTGTGTATTCATTTTGAATGTAAAGTAAAACAACTAGGAAAAAAAATCTATAGCACCAGACTTCAGCAGATGTTTTCCTCCAAATTCTACATAACAGTTCCCTCATCAGCCTATATAGCTGTGAGATGTTTCATTTTTCTCCAAGGAAGGGAACATCCCCTTTGCACGGAAAAAGAAATCCCAAGCACCCTATTTTGATTCCAAACCTGGAAACACTCTGTTGAATTCTTCTACCAGTTCTAATGCCAGACGGATATTTTTTTCTCCAGGTTTTAAATGCCAGACTGCAATCTTTTCTATTACCAGCAGAGAGCAATGTAATTAAGCTGTTTATAAAAGGCTTTTCAAGGCAATTGCTGTGCGAGCTCCTCCAGAATGCCCCAGGTTTTGTTGTTGCTTTGGCCTTGGGCTCTCATGCTGAACGTTTTAGTATTAAAACTCCTATTGATCTTGGAAAGTTTCACACTGTTTATTTCTGTTTTACTGCCCAAAATGCAAGGTACCTTCTCAATGCCTGAAAATATCTCTCAGGAAAATCAAGGCAAAACCCTCTTTGCTACCACACTTTTCTTGGTCTCAGTCCTCCATCTGAACATAAATGTGGTTATGGTATGCCTCACATCCATAAAAAATCTGCACATTAATAAATAGTTTTAAAAAGAGTCTCAGAGGTACCTCTTGAAATGAATTAATGGGCAAATTGGAAGGAAATCAACTGAAAGCACATGATAAATGTAATTTAGTTCTTTCTATGGCTTTGCTATTCCCTCACATTCATCTGTGCAGGCAGACACTCGCATACATATGAAATGAAACCTCACTTTCAAAGTGTAACTGCAGGGAAACCTGCACTGAGAACACACAGTAAAGCGTTATTTTACAGTACTCAAGTTTATGGGTCACAAGAGCCCATGCAATGTTTGTAAAGATTATCCCAGTGATAAGGCTCTGTGGTTTTATTTGCTGAAGTCTAGATATATTCAGACACCCAGGAGTTTTTAGAAAGATAACCAAGGCTCAGAAGAACAGAACAGCCATCTGTCAGATTTCATAAAATCTCACAATACTACAAACTGTATTCGAGTTTCATAATTCATGAAGGAGAAATATCCCCTACTGAGATTATAACCAGTCAAGACAACACCAAAAACAACTGGTAAATCTGTCAGTGGGAGTTCCCTCTCCTTGAATGTAAGGAGAAAAAAGTATGAAAGACCTGGAAAATAAATTCAAAGTATGATCAGCACAGAATAAAAGAGTCCATAAGCTGATTGCAAAACAGTAGCTTTATTTATTTCTCATCTAATTTGCAACAAGATTTGCATGTGTATGGAAACAGTAAATACAAAGTGATAATTCATTTCTCTGTATCTATACATAGATTCCACAAAGGCAAGAAGAGTGGTCTTATACCAAAAGTACTTCGCTGCAGTGCTAAAAATAATATCTACATATATAAATGTTTGAGTCTTTTCCTCATTGTTTTTATGGCAAAGTATTTGGTGTCTTCAGTTCACTATGTAGGAAATGGTAACAGTATTTCCTGTACACCTGTATATTTGTTGATGGTTTGGGCAGGAAGACAAGATTGCAAGTTCTGCTGTGAGTCAAACACTCACAACAAAAGGCACTCCTTGCCTGCTTATCTGCAGAGAAACAAGTAGCTTATGCTTTATTAATATATCCATAAGTATATATACACATATATACTGCAACAAACACAATTCAAAGTTCAGCTGAGCGTTTTAAATGGTACTGTAATGTAACCAATAAACAGTAAAAAATATCAGGAAACCAATATTATTAGAAAACAGAAAAACCTTTTGCACAAAGTGCACATTTTCTAGTAGACTACAAAAATCTGAGGGTGAGTGTTCCTACTGGTACATCACAGGATACCTGAAACCACACAGGAAACAGCATTCTCTGTCTCTTTGCATTTCATTTCCTCCTAAGACTCAGGAGAAAGGCTTATTAAGAGAAGACTGGTATCATCTGCTTCTATTTCACTCATTTGCAGCTCACAGAGTCTAACTTCCACTTGCAACTAGAAAATAGCTTCTTTATTTCCACGGAGGTAGCTACTATAGAGGTAAAATTTCTTCCATACCCCTTTTATCTGTCATGTTCTGCTGGCTTTTGTTCACAAGAAGACGTCAGAAAGTATCAGATGGCTTGGCACATTAGAAGTTCATAGTGGGGAAAAAAAATTTCATCTTCTTTTACTGGAGAGTGACTGTCAAGAAGACAAAATTACCGAAAAGCTTATCAGAGTACCTCTATACCCAATAGGAGTAATGGTGCCTGAGAGTTAAAAAGTTTTTGTCATTTGAGAAATAGTGAAGCACACGAGGGAATGGTGAAGCTTCTATTCTTGCAGGCTATTCAAAGGTGCAACAACAGGTTAAACACACAACCGAGAGGAAAAAAACCAATATTGATTTAAATCATCCTTTTTGTGGAAAAGAAGATGGACTCGTTCTGTAAAGGTCCAGTTACATCTAGTTCATCTAGTTATATCTAGGTCCAGTTATATCAAATTCCCATAGATCTGTGTCTTCCAGCTGGATTCTGCTTTGGTAAGATGCTAATTGAATGAAAAGTTTTTGATTTACTTCTGTTGCTGGGATACTCACAGTTTCATTCTTTCACACAGAAAGATATTCTAGTATGTGCGGGACCTGAGAAAACAGCTTAGCCCAAATCAGGGTTGCTAATAAACCTTTCGGAAATGCAGTAATAGTTCAGAATTTAGATACAACTGTGTTCAGTCAGCACAGCCTCACATTTTCAAGTGGCATTCCTTTAGGAAATAAGACCAATTCTTTTTTAGACAAAATGCTTTAGATTTCAGTTGAGTTGACCCTTTTGTTTCTAACATTTACTCTGTCCTATCAGATGCAGTAAAAGCTAGTGTTAGATTTGGTTGCGTATACACAGGCTTCACATAGAGATGATTAATGACTTCTGTTCATGTGGCTTTGCCAAAACTCCACTTTCCTGTGCAGTGCAGCAGCAAAAATTGGTATATTGCAAGGAGTTCAGAGTTCAGAGAATGCCATCTAAATTAATTACCACTTTGGAGGGACTGATTCATCAAAAAAAATTGAAATAATTAAATGTGTACAGCCATGCCTAAATAAGAATTGCTACAACAGGATAAATGAACAGTCAAACACGTATAAACATTTTAACATCTATACAGTTATCCCAATTAAAAAGCCAATGTTTGCATATCTTGACCACATCATGGCATCATAGGTTGTGACACTTGATCACACTGGGATCCAACTGCAGCCCAAAGTCTAGAACTATGCAGAAATGGACTGAAAAAACATCATTTTAGCATTAAAGAAATGATAGTGTAGTTCTGATTGATAGCAACTTGGAGCTGTTCTGCATGAACAGTCAAAAAGCACCTGCCCATGCTTGCAAAAACCAGTGGCTCCAACTGAATTTCAGAAGCATTAAGGACAAAACTCTCCCTGACTCCCCAGAAAGCAGCAGCGTGTATGCTTTACAAAGCCATCCCATTTTCAACATTTTAAAGCACACTTTGTACAACAAGGTAGAAAATTCACCAACAATTCAATCTGGACAAGGGCAAAACCAAAAATATCTCTCAAGATGGATGCCCAAAAACCACCCAAAGCCCCAAACATTAAAGAGCTAGTTAAAGGTTGAAAGACTTTCTTTTTTCTGGGTATGAAACACTGCTCTGAAATCAGAAATACGAAAGATGATGAAAACAGCTATTCTATTATAATCAGTGATTTGCTTTTTTTCTGAAATAAAGTTTCATGTATTAATGCTGCAGTTTACTTTTTGTTAGCCTTAAAATATCACCTCTTTAAACCAATATGATACCTTATGTCTGATAAAATCATCAACAGCAATGGTAAGAACGAAATACACACCCAGATACATCGTTTTGGTACCATGGGAAACCATCCATCAACATTCAAGACAATTAAGTGTTTGTCTGATTTGCTGCTTCATTGCATATTTTTTCCCCCTTGTTCACACACAAAATGTTTTTCACTCATGTTCATTTAAGCCATCCAGAAAATATCATTCTGTTTTCCACTCCCAAAATGGCCTGGGCAACCAGTGATTTTGTTTCATCAAAACCCTTTAATTTAGAGCATTAGATATTGAATAGTTTCTGGTTAAACCCATCATTGCATTTGATGTCCAAATATTTTCATTTTAAAGGAGAATAAGTTGATCATTTTTTCATGTTTTAAGCAGCTAATGTAACTTGCTGAAGTTTTATGTTTTGTGGCTTTTTGCATAAAAGAAGTTTGTTTCTTTTGAAAAAAGTTCTACCCTCAGTATTATAAAGACACATAGAAACAAGAATACTACTATAGTTTTAAACAGAAACTTGAACAGTATTTTGAATGTTAAAGTTGCAAGATTTGACTGCCTAATTAGAGAGGTACGTGGTACCATTAAAATACTTTATTGGGAATGTTATATGAACTTATTTTAGAGCATAAATTATGTAACCTCGGTTGTCTAAAGCAGTATCAAGATATCCAGGTGTCCAGATAAAGGGATCTTTGCTCCAATATAACCCCCATTGCATTGCTCATAATTGTTAAAGCATTACCTAGATAATAGACAATAAACACCGGCAATAGACTCTGTGTTCCATATATGCACACATGTATATATGGAATGTCACCTGCTGACAGCACGAGTTTGAACTTAGCAATCATAAACATCAGTAACTTTTACTCATTTGCCCAAGTGTTCTCTAAAATGTCTGATAGGAGACACCTCTTAAACAGCATTCAACCCCCTCCTAAAATAATAAAGCTTTGTTTCCCTCTCAAATGATTTAGATGTTTATAGAAAGCAGTTTATGCTATGAATTTCCCTTCTGTATCAATTATCCACTGGAATGAAACAATCTACTGGAGGGAAAGAAAAGAACACACTTCAGAGTATTCTCCCACCATCTGGTCTTTCAAAGAGATGCTGTCAAATCACCTTCACTGAAGTACTGAGATATATAGTAAGTGTCATTTTTTTTTTAATCTTCACCTGAGATTGGAATGAGGAAATCACAGAGGTTTCATCAATAGATAACTCATCTCACAGGACTCCTCTGAGTGCATGGGTTTTTCTCCTTTTCCAGTCCTGAAGAACGGCATATTTGTTGAGATCGTTGTCATTGCGACAATTACATGACTGAAATTTGTAATACCATTTAAATAACAACAGTAGTGCTTTGGCTGTAATTCTTTTAAGCATCCAGAATGTGGAGAATTGGGCCAGGGCAGGCAAAGTGAAAATTGCTCTTAAAGATTAAGATTACAGAATGCCATTCTTTTGATATGTTTCAAAATGGACAGTTAATAAAGTGTCTCTCATAAAGGTCAGAAAAAGATGGGGAAGACAGGAAATGAACAACTGCTGACAGCATAAACCCTTTCAGAATGCCTAAGAAAAGGCAATACTAGACAAAACATTCTGAGATGATGTCAGGTTGTAAACTGGAAGAATTAAACAAAATGTAGAAGAAACAAGTACAAAGCAAGGAACACCTACAAAACTATTTCAACTGTTTCAACACATTAAATTAGATGAAGCATTTGCCTATGGCACATGGAACAAAATGATGCTTTATTAAAAATCAACTAATGTAATCTACCAAGTAACAACAGAATTCCAAAAAATGGTCAAATTCATATCTGAATTATAATTCTGTATAATCTGGGGTAAACCTCATAAACCAAATAACCCAAATAATTGTGACTACATTTAAATGAGTTATAACTGACCATAAGTATTCAATCAGCAGTGATAGCTACTTGAAGATATCTGCCAACATACAGCAAGAGTTATAATATATAATAAAGTGATTCAAATATTACTGAGAAGAGATTAGGGAATGACACGAACGTGCTAATTTAAGTAATTTCATGGGCCAATTCCCTTAATTACTATAACTGAAAAAACAATTGTACAGGACATTAATTTATTTTTGAGTTTAGCTGTTGTTTCTGGAACTGCAGTAACATGATTATTGCTACCATTCTTTGGGAGGCTTGCTGGCAAATGCATCAGCTTTGACAATAAAATTGACAGGGGACAGGCAGAAGAGGAGTTGAAGGAAATCTTCCCACCCCAAATAATTGCTTTCTTAGCTCCCCACTCACTACCAAAAGTCAAATATATCATTCTGCCTTATTCAGTGTTTCTCTTTTGATTGCCATTCATCTTTTCTCTTCTAGGTAGGAAAACCCATAAGTGGATTCTAGACCATCATATTCCAGTAACTCTGTCATGCAGCCCCTTATCATCTCACAGCCTGCATTGGCATTAAAGTTCCATTCTTATTTCTGTGACAGAGACTGTAACAAGAATAGGATTGGTAAACCAGGAAACTGTTATGATGATGATTGTAACGAGGAAGAGGGAAAAAAAAAAAGGCAATTTTCCCCTATTCTTATACTCTAAAAATTACACTTGTGCTCCTTCAATGAAATCAGTGATGTTGGTAAGAAGCAGAAATGTCTCAGAATAATAATTTATAAAAATATCAGACTTCTCTTGAACATAGATACAAATGCAACCAAACTGATTTTTAATTAACATTTTATATCAGAACTCATCAGCACAGTCAAAGTGTTAGTAATGTTAAACTTTCTCCAATGAAAATTCAAAGCAAAGCATCATCTGTGAAACTGTTGAAATGGAGCAGAAACAGGTTGGGTATTTTTTCCCCAGTGCAATTTTCTGCCTTAGTGAAGAAGCACACATTAAAAGCTGGTTCATAGCATTCCAATATCCTTTGTAATATTGTAAGTTCTTTCAAAGTTGGTGTGATAGTTCTTATGACTTTTTTTCCAATGTTAACAGAAATTATTTTCAGCCTAAAAAGTAATTGGATATTTTCTCTATCCTGTGGCTTTTCACTTGAACTAGTGGACTAAGACAACATACTAACAAAAATCAACTTGTAAGAGAATCAAAGAAGGATGTGTGATAAACAACTTTGTTACAAGTTGGACCATCCCACATAGCATAGAGTTTTCCCTCTGTTAATGAACAATAAACCATTTTCACGCAACACATTTGGTTTCTTTAGTGGTTCTTTCTCACTTTTTCAGTTTATAGAACTTCATACACTGCAGTTCCTCCCCTGAAACAGAGCAGTGAATCAAATCAAGCATGAGTGGATAAGTGTTTTCTAAATGTAAGAAACAGATCATGAACATTTGAATTACCAGCAAAGCAGTTTCATTCATTTATCGTCAAAAGTTAGAAACATCCGTTCTTCAGGTAATTAGCAGCATGAGTATCAGAGAGTTGTCAGCTGCACTTGAAAAATGCAAATACCCCTTTAGGTTTCTACAATAGGCTGTGAGTCTCATGAAATATGAGGTGTACACCAAAACTTAACAAAACACCAGATTCAATTACCACCTTTTAATTAAATACCCTAGTCAGGACTTTTAGACTTGTCTTGACAGATTCCTGAAAAAGATTCAAAACAGTAGGAGTCATCAGAGAATCCAGCTCAGCAACATGGAGAAGATCATGATGCACCATTCATGCTTTTAAACCTTGTGTTCTGAAGTAGGATGCCTACAGCATTGATTTTGTGCATGTAACTAATTTATGCCTGAATTTTGCTGGGTTTCCTGAATTAAAAACTGTTCTCCCTAGGAGCTTGATCAAATACATACTTCTGTAACCTATGTCCATGACGCCACAGAAACATTTAGCATATCATCTAAAAAGGGGTTTGAGCAACTGTCTCCCCCTCTATATAGTTTTGCTCATGATTTCTCAGATGATGGATATAAGTATAGCCTGAAGTCTGGGTATGTCAGATCCCACGTCTCCACTTCTGCAGGAGGCATCGTATTTCCTACAAAAGATCTAAGGCAGAGACTCTGTAAGTAGAGCCTATACAAAACTGCTAAAATACATGGAAATCTGGCAATGAATTTGGATAGTTTTCATTTGATGCCATAGGATTAGTTAACAATGGTGTTGACAAACTACCTAAAAAAATTAAGATATAGTTATAAAAAAATAATATCTGGGTTTTACCTGAATGCCATCTTACTAAATTAAATAGTTTGACTCAGCAGTATCACAAGTTGGAAGAAGGTTCTTTTTTTGTTAATATTGAAATCATCCATCGGATATCTCTTAAAGCTCTCAAAATTGTTATATTAACTACTTGTAACTTTGTTTTTTCAGTCTCAATGCATAATATTTCTTGCCAAAACAGAAGAAAAAAAATATAGTGGCTTTCAAAACATTAACTCTGAAAAATCCTCAAATATTTTTGAATTCTGTCACCTCCCCACATTGCCCTGAACAACTTATTTTGAACATGGCATCTGTAAGAAGTGTGAGAAAAAAAAGAGAATGGCTTCAACTGGCCTTATTTTGGAAATTACAAGATAGCAGCAGGGAAATTTTGAAATTGTTCTAAATTATGTTTAAGATAGACGATCACATTTTTATCCTCTTGTGTCTTTATTTTCCCTTCCTCGGGTATATTAACCAGAGTTCTTTTGAAAGTCTAGACAGAGAGTATGTAATATTTCATTCCAGTATCTATCATAAAAATGAACATGTTTTTTATTTTATTATACATTATGATCCTCTGTGTGTACATGAAAGCCTTTTAGAATATATTTTACCTCTCCTGAAGTTACATGTTACCTCTCTTAACCTTACTAAAGTTATATGCATGTATCTCAGAGCAAATCAGAATATATGAGTTTGGAAGCCCTGTAATTAGAAAATCCAGTGTTTTTAAACCCAGAGGCACCATAATTAATTAATGTTCTGTATATGTTTGAAAGTTTTACTGATTTTTTTGGTTTAAAATGAATAAATGCCTGGGTTTTACCATTTCAAAGCTATATGAAAGTATCTTAATTTTTGAATACTTAATTATCTTATCCAGAAATGGCAAAATTTTCTCAGGTAAACATGCTTTGAGCAGATGTATGATAAAGCTAACGGTGTACCTGAACTATTTCAGTACACACGGAGACTGAATTTGAAATGAGGTATACTTCACATGGAAGGTCAGTAATATTTTGCAGTGCTTGCTTACACAGAAATAATATTACCACGATATAATGTTAGTGAAGTTAATAACCGGGTTATTATATCTGGATTTTGTTTTCTTTTTTGCTAAATTTTTTGTTAGACTGTGACTTTCAGAGGTTTATAGAAAACTAATAGCCTTGTAGAAGCCGTCCTGAAACCTGAATTGTATTACAACTAGAGACAAGAAGAAAACAAAATGAATACCAGAAAGTAGGCTTCCCTACTGTACATGGAGTTATTTGATTCTAATGGCTTTCACAAAGAAGACAAAATTTCATTGAATGGAACAAGTAACAAACCAATGAAGATATATTACCAGAAAACTTCTGTATCTTCACAAATGCTGTTTCACACTTGTCTGCCAATTTTGTGCTCTGCAATTATTTAAATTTTTAAAGAAGTGATAAAAACTGGTTTGGTGAATGAGCTAAAACACTGAGGAGCAGGACATCTATCTCCATAAGGTTTTATGTAGTCTTTTTAGAGGTGTGAAGAACTGCAGAAGAACCTAGTGACAGGGTAACAAAGACGACAAAATAAGATAATTCATTTATTATCACTAGAGCTTCTTTCCAGAACAAGATTCACTACGCTAAAATGTATTATTTTTGCTATTTTTGTAGCTTATGGGTCAATACTTCCTGATTATATTACAAGGAGTTTAGAGAGATACATGATACACCTTGAAAAACAATTAAACTGTCAGACCTGGTGCTTCTAAGGCTTTTTGACCAATATCAGATATCAAGATTGCAAATACCGCTCCTCTAAATATAATTTTTTTTCAATACAATATGCAATCAAATAAACACAGGCTTTGTTTCTTCTTTTCTCCAGAAAGTTAGAAAATTAAGACATCAGAAATTTAAATCAAATGTCTTTTAAATTTGCGCTTGCATTTTGATATTCACCTCACTACATCTTAATGTCAATGCAAGGGGGAATTTCTCACCTACTGCACCACGTACACCATTTTAATGTAAGTCTCCCTTTCCCATGCTTTATATGCCTCAGCCTTTTGCATTCCCATCATGGGTGACTCAACAGATTATCCAGTTTACTGCTCCACTCGGCAAGATTACTAGAGTTGTTCTCCTCATTTGTCTGCACTTTATCTGAACTAGAATAATGAACGAGAGCTGTTTTTCTCATAGAAGTTGCAAGCTTCTCCAGATGCATTTTATAGAGTTTAAGATGTCAACAAGATTTTAAAAATAAGTGTTGTGACACAGAGATAAAACAATCCTAGAGAAAAAAGAACAGAACTTGACAGACTGTTGGTTAAAGATACTTTTCTACAAATATATCCCAAATGTAAGGAACACCCCACATAAAAATTATCTGTGTATTACTAAAATAAAAGGTTTATTTAAAAAACATATAAAATATTTATAAAATCTTTTCTTAAGCTGAGACACTCAGAAGATCTCTTCTAGTCCCTGCTCACCTGTGCAAAGAACAGTTCAGGTAAAATTAGTGGACAGTGGAAGAAAAGGTTGTTAGTTAATGAGCCTAATTTCCAAAACTGAGTATCATGGCCTTTTTGCAAATAATCTAAAACATGATTTAAGAATTTTTTCAAGGCAAGGCATAAAAAAGAACCATTGCACAAAGTTATTCAAATTGCATTTAATCTTATTTTCATTTGCAAGCACAAATAGAACAAGTCCTGTTTCATAAAAGGCTGTAGGGCAAACCCGTGTGATGTTTAGAAAATTGTGTAGAGGAAGATTTTATAAGTTGCTCTTTTAACTTCTGAGTAACAATAACATTACACTATTTATTTTGCAACAGAGATGAACCAGGATGGTCATTAGGATAGCTTGTTGACACCCAACCTTACTAAGAAAAAAAAAAATCCAGATATTTTTCTTTTATTATGGACATTATTTCAATTTATTTTTTACATGCTTCTTTTGGTTAGAGAGAGAAATATCCTGTGAGTTTATAGGCTTTAGAAAGAGTCAGACAATATCCTCAGATGGTTCCAAAGAACACATAGCAGCTCAATCAACACTATTTTTCTCCTAGCACACTAAATAAATATAAAAATGTATCCAAATAGACAGAGAGATACAAAGTCACTTTTGAGAATGAAGGTTTGACTTGACAAGGGAAAACAGAAACTTTTCAAGTACTTAACTAATTTTACTTCTCTCTGAAGCATGTTGGTTTACTAGAAATTTTACCCACAAGGTATTTTTAATGAGCTACTCAGAAGATTTTTGTGCAAGAGAAGTTTAATACAAAGGCAATTTGTCTTAGTAAATCACATGTTTTCTATACACTAAGACTGAATTTGCTTAAATATTTATGTGTCTTCTTTATTTCCTTTTGGCTAGAAATAAAGTGGGCTAAACTTATCTAAAATGCTACTTTACTAAAAATCTGGGTTTCAACTGTACATAAATTTCTTGTTCCAATATCTGTTCAGAAGCTGTTCCCCAACTTCAGTGTTAAACACTGTGAAAGAGCACATAAAAGATAAATTTAAAAAAAAAAAAAAAATACTGGAATTGAGACAAGAAGATGAACTACAGTAGGAAAATCAGCCCAGAAGAGACATTTATGGCTCCCAGGACACTGTTGTGCTGATTCTCAAAGAAAACACTTGAATTTTTAATATTAATGCAGATGCAGAAATGGGGACATCTGGAATAAAAGCAGTAAGTAAAAGGATGAGATCTTTATTTTTTTCACTGCACAGGTTGCAAGAGAGAAAGAGTAAAAACATTTATACTGACCGACACAGAAACTTTCTATTTTATCCTGTTCTTTTGCCAACAAATTTGAGACAGGAAAGCCACACTAAGACAATTCAACAACTTGCTATTGCTCTGGTAGACTGAGTCTGATCAAGATCAATTTGCTATAACACCATAGAGCATTTCAGAAAACCATGGGAGACAACTGAATTTGCTTCTGTTTTAAGTTAAGAACAATTCAGAGGAGTCTGACCAATAGAAAAAGAAAAATTATGCCTACATATTATTAGAAAGGAGCCTCCTTCCATAGAGGTAGGGATCTTCTGCATATACAATTAAAAAAAGAAATCATCAAACTCATAGCATTAGAAGAATATTTTGGAAGCATTATTTCTCAAACGGTAAAATGCATATTAAGCAAATTTACCAAGCTGTAAAAATTAAGAAAAAAAAAACGCCAAATCATGCTGATTCATTAAGCTTGTGAATGGGCATGACAATTTAATTATGAGAGACTGAAGGAAGTCATTATACTAAAATAAAACAAGTCATACAGACAAATTGCTATCAAATTAACATGTATAAATACGTTTAGAATTCATGCTATAGGTCCATTCAGTTTCAAGTTTACCCAAGGGAAACTCTTGAAATTTTGAAGCCTGAAGATAAGATAACGATTTTCAATGCATGTGCACTGTGAAATTTTCAAAGATAAGGTGTTAGTTTTGCTTCAAGCTTTACTTTGTGTTTTGGAATTCAAAAGACAAAAAGTAATTTGTCTTTAAAATTCAGTAATCCATAAACATGAATGGCCTAATGTTTGCCATGTTAAGAGGAAAAAGTCTGCAGCTCAGTTTTTAATGAAACTTGCAGTAATAGTCAATCAGCAGGATTAGTTTTGCATCAAAGATTATTTTAGGAAACTAATAAAGTTCAATTAAAATTCTCAAGCTCTTCTAGATAAAGCTGGTAACATTACTGAGGTATAATCAAGATACATTATTTAATAAAGAGCCAACCGTAAGTGTATTTTTTCCAGATTTTTTAACAAAGTACACACTAAATAATAATTTATCTTCTGCAGTTTTTCAGATTTAGAATATTTGGATATCATAAAAAGTAGGAAAAAACCTAATCTTTACATGTTGGATATTTATAGTAAATACAAAAAATCAGAAAGAGGACATCTAATCCTATATTTTGGGTCTCATGAAGTCATCCCTATTTCATTTGAGCAGCATAAATCTGAAAATATTACTCAAATTCTACCGATTACCACATTAACATATTTTCTTTATAAACTATGAATATTACCACAATATCTGAAACTTCTAAAAACGGCAAAAATTATTATGATTATATGCAAGTAGGTAATGTATTCTAGAAAAAAGCATAAGAGAGTATGAGTAAATAATCTGAGGTAAATAGAGGACTAGAAGTATTTGCAATAGCACATCCATATATATGGTAGAAATTACTAACTTGTCAAGAAGCTGATTATCACGAAGAATGAAATGAAATGAAGCTAGTGCTAATCAATTAAATACTCCAATTCCATGACAAAAATAGCCCAGAAATGCAGACCCATATATGAAAGGCTTTTAAAAAAGATACAGTGCTAAAAAGTTTACAGCCTGTGCAAGAAAGCATATTTGACCCTTTGTTTGGTTTAGATAAAGAATGTCAAAGGATCAAAGATTCTGAAAGGTTTTAATGGAATTGTGAAAGATCTGTCAAATGCTACAGGAAAAAGCCAACTTCTAGCTATGTGTCAACAATACCTGATTTTTAAGGTGGTGACAGACATGTAAAACCTCTGCTTGACACCCTACACATTAAAATCAGCATCCAAATATCCTAGACCAAACTGTCATTTGATATTTATACCACCAGACCCAATCTTATAAAAATAATACATGTGTAATCCAGACATATTTATGTAAATATAAGTAATAAATATCTTACAATGAAGATAATAATAAACTAAATTAAATCCCTATGGATTAGTAATAAAGATATCATTTTCAACTCCGGAGAGGTGTTAAGATATTTATGGCATTTAGAATGCAACTGGCTCTGCACTCAAGTACTCCAAACCAACCTGATCAAGCTGCTCTATTGATTTTTTTCCTCATCTTCAGATAAGGTTTGCTTCACTGACTTTGTTCCACATCATTAAAAATTACTGGGCGATATTATGGTTTTTTTCATCATAATGGTTATCAGCCAGCAGTTCCACCTACCTGGGATCAATCAATACCCCAGTTTCTATTAAATCCTGAAGTATATTAGTCTTCCCATCTACAACTAGATGCTGGGCTTATATACCCTTACATACCTTCCTAATACACATCTAAGGATAATAGTGTTAATCAGAATTTCATCCTTGCAATTCTCATGAAGCCAAGAACAGATGATATTTCTTAACTCAAGCTAGAAAACCAGCACAGGCCTTTGCTTCTTCTGTCCTGTGGGTCATCTTAGTGAAATGCATCAAACAATTCTTTTACTGACTTATCTGTATGATTTGAGACATCAGCAACTGTCTCTTCACTACCTTGCAGTGTACATCCTTGTCTTTTTCTGACCCTTTCAACTTCTGATAAAGAAATGCTGTCTTATTTTTCCTTTTTTTTTTTTTTTCCAATGAGGTACCACCTGCTTTTGCTTCTTTTCCTACCTACCATAAGGTCTTACCTAAACTTAACATACCTCTCTCACCAGCTCTATGATATGACCATTTTATCCACCCTTGGAACTCTCTGAACCCAATGCATTCACAAAGAGAAATAATACAACTAAAATTGGAAAATTGGCTTAACTTCTAATGTAGGCAAGGCTACAGATGTCTCACAAGAGCTCTTCTGCTGTGACTCCAGTGCACTGTTCTGCCCTTCCTTTAACTCAGTCTCTAAATGGAATTATCTACTAGGTCATATTTCTTTCAGGCATTGTGTATCAGCAGACCAAGAAACCTTTTACATTGCATTTAATACTTGTGGTTTTTTTGAGGTGTAGGGTTTCTGTGATCAGTAGAATACAATTAACTGTCAATACAGCATTTGAAAATGAAAAATTCACTATGCAGATGTTAATTGATAGATATAATCTGAATTTACACCTAGAGCTGCGTAGATTGCTGAACTAACAAATGAACCAACTTTGCTTCACAGAGCCCTTTGTCTGCCAGCCACAAACTGCTTGTTTGAGTTTTGCTTATATCCAGAAAATGTCCATGGAGGTGATTGACTTCCAGTATCAATTTTCAGCCTACGAGAGACGTTTCTTTACTCAAATTCTCAATGCAGATAGACTGCAACGTGAATAAGCTATCTCTTCCAACTCTCTTCTAGTAACACACAGCAGAGTATATTGTATTTTCTCCACTATTTAAAACTTTTGGTGTTTTCATTGTCTTTTGCTTGTATGAGTGCAACGGCTTTAAAAGACAGAACTTCTGTAAAATCAGATGCAGCTTGGCCCTACTTTCAGTTCCTCTGTACGTGTCATACAGTGAGCACAGAAGATAACAAAAAACAAGAAGCTTGATGTGTTTTCACAGATCATAAGTCAGAATCAGGGGAGGTTTAGGCTGGATATCAGGAAAAGTGTTTTCACCAGAACCCCCAGAGGGGTCCAAATTAATGGGGGCCAAAACATACTACAGGAGAGTCTGTGTTCAGTAAAAGACAGAATGAGAAAATGTTTCTTTCTCCCTCTACACCAAATGCCTTTGAAATGTGCATGTAGTATCTATCCTGTTTGAACTGAGGTGATGCCTTGATAGTCAGAAGCATTCTTCTAACTGATACGAACAGATCAGACAAAAGATTGATCTTGCATGTCGACTCTCTTACCCTGAAACATAATTAAAGATGCTGGCAATGAAACTGGATGTCCCTCTCTGCTTCTGAAGCTCTCCTTTTGGATGAACCATTGCCATTCTTTGCCAAAAAGGTGTAGTGGTACTCAAGCATATTTAACCAGCACCTCTCACAAGCATTACCCGCATTCAAAACATGGGCCAATATCTCTGCTATTCAAGAAATGTATCTTATGCAATAGGTTTTTTATTATGTCATTGCCTGTTCTTACTATTGCAGCAAATGAAATATTTAGCTCACAGTTTAAAGAAACTGGTACTGAAAGACTAAATACTACAAGACTGAAGTGTTTTCTTTCAGGCTATCTCAATGTACAGTAGAGAGAATGGAAAAGAGAGAAAAAATAGAACATAGTATCACCCACAAAGTGGAAACAAAACACAGGAGTAATACAAACATTAGAATACTCATGACTTCAATAGCTACAGGTTTATTCAAGCCTTCATTTCACCAGAGCTGGCAGTTTGTCCTAAAGCAAATTTTTATTCACATTTTTTTTCTATTGTTTACCTTACAAGGTATTGGTGACCAATATCACAAGGGCATTGAAGCAGTTCTGATTTCTGCATTATATTATTTTCTAGTTTTAGTAATAAAAGTTTGAAGATGGAAAAAACTCACAACTAATGCAGAGATCGAAGTCAACAGCATTATACTTCATAGGAAACTTGTGTAATGCACAATTTCAATTATTCTCTGTTGTCTGACAAAAATATATATGAATGATGAGATTTTACATATTCTGTCTCAGAAGGAAATGTGGAAGCATTTCCCATAGCATGGGTATTTCTCTATGCTACAGTTGAAAATAGTTCTTTGCCTCCCTCACAGAGATTATGTCCTTTAAGAATGATAAACCTGAAGAGATGCAAATACACTCATAGTGACTGAAAACAGGTTATATTCCTCAAAAGGTCTTATGATTTCATTAATACTTAGTCCTAAATTTAAAACTTACAAGAATCAAAACTTGTAAACATGATAAATATTAAATGGTAACTTATGCAAAAGAAGTAATGATGAATTAGTTGGTCAGATATAATTTCTATCAAAGAGAAGAACAAATTATATGGGAGAAGTTTGCATTCATTCATTAAACATTACCTCTTTCAAATACCTGACGCCTGTTATTGACTTCAGCAAACAAAACTATCTTGACTCTGTCACTTTTAAAATAAAAAGAGTCATTGCTCAGGAAACTGTAATTTTAAGGAAGATTTTAAACTTAGCAAAATCTAAACATAATGAGAATTACTCTAATGGAAAAATTAATATCAGGGAAGTTGATGAGTGTCCATGCTTCCCACTGCAAACTAATTTAATGTCCTTCCTTCTAATTTATTATGTCATATTCTCAAAGTTTGTGCAATTAAGTAAAACCAGTCTGCTCCAAACATCCCAACTCAATTGTTGGATAATAATTCTTGCATAACTTCAATATTTTGTTTCTATATTTATGACTACTGGATTTTAACCCAAAATTATTCTCTATTTTTCATTTAAAAGAAGTACTTAGGCTGATTTCAAAAAACTGAACCGCTGTGGAAGCCCATTTCATTTTCCCTGAATAGCTATACTATTTCTCCCTTGAAGGGACACAAAGAAAACTACAACCTTTACCCTTTGCCTGTTCTTCATGGATTCTAGCAGGCTGTGAATTCAGCTGTACATTTATTGTGAAATACAAAAGTCTTCTACAGCACAGTCTCCAGGCAGCTTTTAATAACTGAAGTATTTGTCTGGAGAGGCACTACACCATAAACAGTCCTTTCTCTTCACCTCATGACTTAAAATACACTTTTCAACCTTAACCTACACTCCTCCTGAAGTTTGGTTTAATTGTAAAGATATACATGAGATCTAAGGAAATAATTGTCTTAAGAGAAGCAGGATTTCATTTTAAGAGTTAGTATCTAAAAGAGTTTTATAAACAAAATTAAACGCTTACTAGCTAAACATTGTGCTGTTCTAAGAATGGAGGGGCAACACAAACCTCTCATTTCTCTTCCAAATATTGTCAAAGGCTCCATCAAACATACTTCATACTAACAAAGTAGCTGAAATTAAAAAATAAATTACCATTTCTCTATTTTATAAAAGTATTGTGAAGTTTCACTGATTGATACTTACAAATCAATTATTTCCAATGATAGTTTTCTAGTATCTTAACTTATAGAACCTTATTCATAATTAGTTATCACTACTCCTCCAATTCAAATTTTAGTGACATTTACACTTATGTTTGTATTTTAAATACTATTAAATAATATAACCATACAGAAATACTTTTTCAGAAGCAAAAAAAGTTTTTAAGACTATTTTATAGTTCATATTTTTCTTAACATTCTGCAGTGCAGTAATTAGAGCTCTTCAATCTCTTAATTATAGCTACAGCCATTCTGGACAGTTGGAAATTATTTTGGCGACATTTAAGAGACAATGTACAAATGCTGAACCTCTTAAACCGCTATGAAAAAAGCCATTCCATATAACGTATCCTATAATGTATCCATATAATCCATCCTATAATGTAAGGGGTTTTTTTTGGATGGGGATGGGTGAGAGGTGTCTAACTTTTCCCATCATTTGTTTTTCTTTGAGATGTTCCCATTAGCTGGTTTCTACTTTACAGTAGATACTCTGATAGATGTTCTTTGTAAGCTTGACTGTCTAACTAGAAGTCCTCTAGAAACAAAACTAATTCAGTGAAATAACCCCTTCGTCTGTCTGTTTTTAGATACTGATGCTTAGGATTTGTTTGCTTGGTTTTAAGTATTGAGTTTAAAACTGGATGTTCGAAAAACCCCACATCCCGATGGCAGTATTTTTTAAAAAGTACCAGAAAGGACTGCATGGAAGCTAAAGAAAAAGCATACAATACACCACTTCTAGTCAAGATGCATTACAATGTTAATGCAATAGGAGTCTTAGTTGTCTGTTTATCTATCCCAGTCTTTAACAGATTGCATGGCTTTTATAGGATGGCCAAGATGGGGACAGATATTTGCCTATACATATGTATGTATTTTATAACTGCATTTTTTTTTATTTTCTATAATACCTAGAAATAAAATATGTAATATTGCTAGAACAATATATTTATGCATTTATGTTTCAAAATAACAAAGTTTGAGAAGAAATACTTTCTGACAATCACATAAGAAAATGGTATCAACAAAACACATGGAGTTCATTAGACAGAAAAATATGATACAGTTTTTAACTTGCTACAAATATCTCACTAGAGCTATGATGCACTAAATTATAACTTTAAAACCAGCACAAACCTTCAGCTGGAGACACCACTTTGCCACAGGCTTCAAAACAAAGAAAATAACTGGCAAAAAGAGCTGAAGGGGAGATTTTTTTTTCCTGTGGAGAGACGGTTCTTTTGATTTTGTATCCTGCTAATAGTATCTTCATGTAGTGCACTACGACTTTGTTTATTTGTAGCAGATGTCTATCTGGTGTCACATTTGACCTCAAATTTATTGCAAATTGTACCTACTAGCTTTTATTCTTTAAGATGAAAGGCTGCAAAAGGTTCATTTTATAAAGCTAGATTTGTACATTAGAAGTTATTTAAACTCTTGGTGAGGAAAAAAAGGAAAAGTTCTTATCAACATAGCCTTCCTCTGTCATCACAAACCCAAGGAGGGTGTTTAGATTAATCATAGCAAAACATAACTTTTAGGATATATATTGATTTCTTCCTCTTTAATGCTCCCATAAATCATAATCATCAAGTGCCAAGCTTATGTGCCCTTGATTCTGCCAGCCGTAATCTAATCTTATAACCCAAGCTCACCAGAAAAGAACATTTTTCTTATTTTTTTTCTTCTTACATATGCATTTTCCTGCCACTCTCCAGGAATATAGCTGATTTGAGTCAGGGTGATAGGCTCATTTCAAGGTCACCCAAGTGGATTGATAAATAGCAGGATTTGTGTAAATTCTAGGGTGCCTATACATGTATTCAGAGGGCTTTTTAGAAAAGTGGTTAGAAATACTTTTAAAAAATATTTTCTTCATTTATTTTTTTTTTTAAATTACCATACTAAAGTCTTTGCATGCTTTAGAACAAACCAATTAACAATCTGCACCTCAGACTGTTGTACATTATTTCTTATAGTCTGCACTCAAGTGTTTCAACTACACAACTCCACAAGAATTTGAGAAATTTCTTCTTTTTTTGTTACAATATATTGTTTTGACATTGTTTGACATTGATGGTAATTGTGAACTCCGTTTTGGCATCATGACCTCCCTCATATTCCTTGCATAAAGAGAAAATCAGAACGGTGGTGCGCTATTGAGAGAATTTGACTCTCAGTAAAGTAAGGGCTAGACTATTTAGCAGTTTTACTGCAGAAAAGGTTTTTATACAGTATATTTAGGAGTACAAAAAAGTGAAAAGCGGGACATGCTTAACCAAGAACAGACCGAGATTGTAACTTCTTGAATATATACTTTTCCCATCACCTACCTCACTTTCCCAAGGAAAAAACTGTTGTTAAAACTTCTTTCTTTCTCTTATGTGCTCAACTCCTTCCCAAAAGCTACTGCAATCACTGGTACACCCTTCTTCCCCATCAGCCACCAGCACCAGAACCTGCGTTTGGAGTAATCAGAATTCCAGTTTATTCTGACTGTGGGTACTCTGGACAAAGAGCTTTGCCCCCTGGGTCCTGGACCTTGGCTTATTCACTGACGCCCCTTAGACTGCTTGAGGAATCTGCCAAACCTCAGGCTCATCACTGCAACTCATCTCGATTTAATTTTATCAACGTCTTGACACAATTCTTCTCACCGACTTTGAGTTCTTTAATGGAAATATCATGACATTATTCAAAAGCATTCGCTAGCTGAGCAGAATGAAGTAGACAGAAGCCAAAGACAGCAACCCCACAGGAATTGGAACGGAGTAAAGGCTTCTAATTTATGCAGAGATTAAAGCATGACTTGCTAGCAAGTCAAATTCACCAAAACAATTAGGATTTGATTTTATTCTAGTCTGCAGCAGTGCCATTACCTTTCCATCAGGCTAGAGAGATGTTCAGCAGAGAATTGCTTTTTATTTTCCCTCAGAATAACAATTGTTGCATTATGAGTTGCTTAAATATTCATTCAGGTTCAAGAGTTAGGAGAATTTCCCAGACTTAAAATAAAATCTGATGAGGCTCCTTTCATTTTTGTGGCGGGGTAATCAAAGATGTAGGGGAAAAAAAAAACCAAAACAACCACCTGACTGCTAAAGAAGGGCAGAGCCAACATTGTGAGCCAACGCAGATCCATGGGCTGAAAACAACAGAAAAAGGAACGTAATGAAAAATAATTATCTCTGACTTGTTCATGCTGTTGATTCATTTTTTAAAAATGCAGAAACAGTTAGGTGCCTATAATTTTCTTATTAATTATAGGATATTCAACCATTATAAAATAAAATGGTGTGTTTTCTATCATCCTATGTTTCGAACTTTATATTTACTGCTGAAACATACCTTTTCTTGAAGACTAAAGAGGCACACTTCATTTAGTATTTCAAGCTCGAGTCTCCCGCTGCCTAATATCTTTTGTGGCTGTTCCTTCAGCTGAGCCTAATATTATTCAGATTCAGTAACATTTTCAGCCTGCTCTCCACTGATAAAAAAACTCCACTCAAGGACCTGCACAAGATTTACCGAAAAGAGAGTGAGAATGCTTATGAACAAAAAAGTTATTGTTCTGGTAATAAAAATCCAGGTCACACATTTAGAAATATTTCATTCTTGGTGTTCATAAACAATCTCTAACACTGGTCTGGTTTAAGGATAAAACCAGCTTCTGCGCACATTGAGTTCTGTCTGGCAATTTTTTCCTGTGATATACTCCAACTTGCACAAAATATATTTGCTCATATAAGAACCATGATGAGTTACAGAGAGAATTCAAACCAGCCATATATGTCACACCCTTTCTCAGTTTTATCTCATCAAAACTACTGGCAAGATAAAAAGTGCAATTCCAGAACAACACTAAGCATACCAGAACACCTGAAAGGAGAAGCAATCTACGCAGTCATGGTGCCGATGAGGCAAATTAAACTCTTGCTTTTCTGTCTATTCCTTTTTTTTCCTCTTTTTTCTTCCTCTGCCTCTGAAGGGAAAAGGGGAAAGGAAAAGGAGAAGGGGAAGAGGAGTAAAACTGACTGCTAAGAAGAGAAAGCATGTAAGCAGGATTAGTCTCAAGGCTTAAAGGACTGGAAAATTTTCTCTTTCTTCCACTCACATTCTCTTCCTTTTCTCCTTCCCTGGGTTTTCCTTTGTTCCCTCTTTCCTCTTCACACCATCCATCTTCAGTATACATCACTAACACTGTCAGCTCCCGTTACTTCCCTTTTTGCCTCAGTAACACTTCTTCCATCGATTGTGGTCATGATGGCTCCTCCACAGTCACTTTTCATCTATATCACCTTTATCCCAGGAACAGAGGAAAAGAACAGTACACATTTAGAAGATAGTTTCACCTAAGTGAGAAGGCATGCATTTAAACCAGGCTTGTTAAAAAACAAAACAAAACTAGCACATAAAACATCTTCACATGATATTCAGTCATGCATATTCTCAGAACCATCTAAACAGGGCTGTGGTATAGTACCTCATGCCATCTATGAAAGACAACAGATTAAATCACTGCTTTGCTTTAAATAATTTGGGGTTTGATTGGTCCCATTATACTTAGCAATTAGTAAAGTTACAAACTAAAGAAGTAAAAAATGGATAGATCAATCAAAAGTCAGTGTGTAAACAAAGTGGGAGGCCTTATGCTATAATTTACAGAGTATTCAAGACATTATGATGTTGACAATTCATTCAAATGGCAAGGAATGTAACAAAATTTGAAAACGGCAAAACATCAATCAAGTCTCTTGAAAAGACTGCAGCTGAATAAAGGGAAACCCATTAATTTAATCTCATTTGGCCATTTTTCTCCTCTCTGAAAGAAAACCACAGATCTACTCAATGACTTTGCAGGACACAGCAGTTGAAAGAGAAAGAGGGAATTAACCAAATTAAGCCTCCCAGGGAATCTTTGAAATAGATGATTCTATTTGATTCTTTGATATCTTCAAATTTACGATGTGACACCTCAATATCTGGAGATATTTTTAAAAATCTAGAATATTTAAAAAGGAGGATGAGATAGCAGTATTCTTTTTTTAGACCAAAACTCAAAGACAGCCTTATTGGTCCAGCCAAGTGTTTACACAGACATCTTGTCAAGGCTAGAAAGAGAGCTTACCTCTTTTTACATAATATGAGAGAAAATACATGCAGTGATGACATTTTTTTTCAACTAAAATCTTCACCACAAAAAAAGGTCTCAAGTTCTAAAAAAGTATCTATATTAGGTTTAGAAATCAAAGATTGATAATTCAACAGAGAGGAGAACAGATGTTATCAGTTTATGTTTTCAGCTGTATTTTATAATTTTAAATGAACAATTCTTACTATTTTTGCTCCTCAGTCATGACTGTACATGAGAAGTAGAACTTAATCAGTACCAGCTGACAAGGTGGAGCAGGTGTTCTTTTTTAAAAATATCGGCGATAAAATGAAAGAGAAATATAAAATACAGTTAAAATTATTGCTGGAAGTCACTTGAAAGCCTGCATCACCACCCTCAGACACAGAGAAGAACGTAGCCTTCTGGAAATCAGTGTTGTCACAGCTGTAGGGAAGAATCTGAAAGTCTCAGACCTACAGCAGTCTCTGCACACAGTTTAAAGTGTTAAAATTCAGGTTGCACTGAAATCCTACCATTTCCTAACTTCGGAGAACTTGACTTCCCAGTTTCATTTTTTTGAACATTGTGGCTACTGACATAATTTCAAAAAGTTTTAAAAGGTATTTAGACACCATATCATATTTGAGAAACTCATTTACGAAAGCCTGTACAAGGTTGAATGAGCTGGAGATATGTGTTTGTTCAGTGTCCCACCAAAAATTAGCAAAATTCACATTAGGGATTTGAAATCTATATGGAATTTGATCCAAGAAACTGTATCAAAGAGATGGCCTTTTACAGAAGGCCAGTTACCTTTTCCCACGGTCTCCATATGATGCAGGCTAGATCTTTTGTATACACATGTACACCTGCTATTCTGGTGTTTGCACTCCTAGGCAAATCTGTGACCTCTCAGCACCCTCTCCCACCTTCCCGCTGCTTTGGTGTGCTGATGGAAGCTTCTTGGCCACAGACACACAGTGTTACCATGCACTTCTTTGGTCTGGTTACTATAGATGAGCCAGAAATTTTCCTTAATTAATATACCATTCTTTGATATCAATTAAGCCTACCTGGATGAAGATTTTCTGGGAAATCACTAAAGAAACTTTGGCTTTGAAGCCACTCTTAAGACAGTGTCATTAACAGGGTGCTACACACTTACAAGTAATTTTTGTCAACCAGGATGAAATTACTTTCTTAATTTTTAATTTTACTTCATTATTTTAGCATCAGAATACTCTGTGGTCTTTCTCATGATCTTATTGATGTTTAAACATGTTGGAGCATCGCAAACACAAGTGTGTAACTCAATCAGCCTAACAAGAACTCAATTTATTTGAAGTGAGATTTCTAAAGTCATAAACACTTTATCCAGCTAATCCTCTCTTCCTCTCCACTTTTTAGCCATGCGGTTGTACCCTGAAGCTACAAAGATGGCAAATAGTTACAGCTCTGTTGAGAGGTTCGACTTGGGAGAACTTACTACACTTTGGCATAATTTCTCATGTTTTTCAGGTGGCTATAAGAAGTTTTTAAGGCATAAGGAATCTCTAAAATCTATGTATCAATAAAATCTGCTGCCAAACGGGGAATAATTTTTACAGATTTTCAAATATGGTTGCTAGTAGAAGGGATAGCAGTGCTACCATGGCTATTCCTGAAGGAAGAGAATAACACAAAGCTTAGGCAAAACTAACCGAGTTTATCATATGAAATTATATTCTTTCCCAGTTCTGGACCTTTTTAATGGATCAACCAGATTATTGGCCATGCATGCCAGTGCATAAAGAGTCCTGCAGAGGAGAGCCTGAGCAGAGTGGGCAAAAGAAACATCACCAGCCGTGAACCAACCACTCATTAATTCTGCGGAAAGTCAGAAATCAGCCTTTCTCTTTTGCAATATTAAAAGAGATTATTTATTGTGGCCTCTTAACATAAGGTAATGAACTAGGTGCCATAATGTTCACTCGTCTGAAAAAAATTTCCAAATTATTTCCCTCAATAATTACAATAATAATATTCCTTATACTTAAGTTTTTTACATGACATTTATTTTCTTATGGGTTCAAATAAGAACTGAGAGTTCACGAGTATGTAAGTTTATAAAGATTCTTGTGACAGAGGAGCAGATGATACTGCTATGGTATCAGATGCACAGTAAGATATTTGCAGTGGAGTCTGTATGAAATATATTTCACTATTTTCTTGGAGTTACAGGGTTTTGTATGATAAAACACTGACCTACTGTGGATTTCAACATTTTGTTCATGTTGAACTTCTTAAAAATTTGCAAGCATTTAAAATACTACAGGAGACTAAGCTGAATTGAATACAAAGAACATGGCCATTTCATTTCCTAGTTCTGAAAACCCACATTGGGTTCTGCAGCATTTTTATCATTTTTCTGTTGACTGGCACTTGGAAACACCCACTTCATTCGTAGCAGTTTCACTCACTGAATCATTTTCAACTGAGTTGAAGAAAAGTGCAGTGCAAGTCCATAGATGAAAAATCTTATCTGACTACTGTGTGACTCTGTCTTGGTTTGAAAGACAGGTGTCTGTTAAGGAAGGCAGGAGCCTCCCTTGGAATGGAAAATGCAACCCCCTTCCCTCCAAATGATTATAATTTTTGAAATTAAGGGGCTCTCAGGCACAGATATAGGGAATAGGAATAACAGTTCTTTACTAATATATATAGAGAGAGAGAGAGAGAGGCAAACAAACATCACTAACTACGGCAGCAATAACACACAGAACCAGGAACCCAGTGCCTGCCTTCCCTCGGCTGTTTGGGGAGGGTGCGATGGTTCCCTCGCGGCTGCAGGGGGCGCTCCGGAGCGAGCTCGGGGAGCACGCGGCAATGGCGGGCGGGGAGCTCGCCTCACAAACCCCCGGGGCAGCCGATCCCGGAACAGCAGGGACGAACACACAGAATCCCGGGTGGTAGGCGAGATGTATCAAACTCCGGAGCTGCAGCGGGAGCCCCGGGAGGTCTCGGCAGGCAGGGGGTGCGGGGCTACAGTGCAGTGAAGGCTCGGAGCAGCGGCAAAGGAACGGCAGTCGCGGCCCGGCTCCCAGCAGGGCAGGGAAAGGCGGGCTTGGGATCCCGGGGTCCCCTGAAGCACTCGAGCAGATGGGTAGAAGGAAGGCAGCAGAAAGGCAGAAGTCTGTAGTAGTGGCGAACTCTCTCCACAACGACAGCAGCTCCTCTCCCCCTCGAATGCCGGCAGGACAAGAGAGCGAGGGACCCCACCCAAACCCTTTTATCCAGTTCAAATCTCGCGACCTCTCTGCCCCACACGAGAAAACCCCAGGTGAAAGAGGCTGGCCAGCTAGACCCCTCCCCCTGTGGCCAGGTCTTTTGTCTCTTTGGCAGCTTGTATGGGGAAAAATTCTTTGAGAGAAAAAGAAAACAAAAAGAAACCTCCTAAAACCCTAACAGACTCCTTTTTCTTTCTTTTCTGTTCTTCTTTACCCCACTTTTTTTTCATCCATTCCCTGCATTTCTATCAGACTTGGAATGGTTTTTTAAGGAGAATGTGCAATCTCTTTCTAGTAATAATTGTGAAACGTATAAGGTAATTTCAATATTGTTTGATTCTTCTTCTTATAACAACTCTTAGAGAGCCAATCTACATGCAAAAACGTTCATACAGCTTTCATTGTCTAAAGTCATACTCAACACTAAACCATAAATGAAGTGGTTGTCTGCAACAGATTTTTTTTAATAGCAAATGCAGCATATGCCGAACCCTCAACAAACACAATTATCCAAAATTGTTAAATTCAGTGTTGTTTCCATACTCACAGTTCCAGAAATATGTTTGGATTTTTCTTGCCACATTTGTGTATATATACAGCATGGGAAAAATAAATGCATTCTCTTTTTGGAAGTAAAATCAAATAGGATTCCTCACTGATTAAGAAATTGGAATCCATTTTTAAAATCTGCTAATTTTGTACATCTATACAAGTGCTAAAAACTGTAATCTTGTCACTCTCTTTGTACATTTAAGTGAGACATATATATATACAGAAACAGTAGCAATAACACTCTGCAAATAAAGTGAGAAATAAATTTTTTTAAAAAAAGAGAAAAGGTGATTGTCCCGCTCTACTCTGCATAGGTCTGACTTCACCCTGAGTACTGTGTCTAGTTATGGAAACAAAATATTAAGAAGATTTTAAGTTATAAGAAAGAGTCTAAAGGAGGAACATGGGGATGGTGAAGCATCTGGAGGGAAAGCCTTAGGAGGACTGGCTGAGATTTGTGTTCAGCCTGGAGAAGAGGAGACTGAGGGAAGACTCTTGGGATGTCTTGCACAGAGCCAGGAGTTAGACTCACTGATCCTTCCAACTCAGCATTTTCTATAATTCTATATAAGATAATTTTTTAATTTCTTTTTAATAAGATGCTTTTAGAAATAAGATGCTACAGGTATACATTTTCACATTTGGGAGCAGTGAAGTTTTGAGTGATAATAACACACGATGGAATCATATGTCCATAGTTATTAAGAAAACTGGGAAACATATCACAGGAGAGGTTCAGGTTAGGTATTAGAAAAGAAAAAAAATCAATGAAAGAGTTGTTAGACATCAGAATAATTTGCCCAGGGAGGTGCTGGAGTCATCATGTCTGGTAGCACTTGAGCGACATCCAGATGTAGAACTTGGGAATACAGTTTAAGGGTGATTATGGTGGTGCCAGGAAGGTTGACAGCTGGATTAGATGATCTTGAAGATCTCTTGAGGATTCATAACCAGATCGTAAGCATTGGTGTTCTTTGCATAACACCGTTGCAAATCAGTATTATTGGAAACATGAATTCACAGATTTTAATGAATATATTCTTTTATAACCATTTTCTGTATTCCATACTGACTCCAGAAGACACATCACTACTGATGTGACATAATATTGATTTTAATCTGAGTTTAGTTCAGACTTTATAACATAGTTTCAGAAAACATTATAAATAATGATTAGTTTGAGTGTGCATTATTTGTGCTTTATGGTCGTTAGAGGTCATTAATGGGGCTGGGAGTTATTTAGTTCCTACTGTCTTGCTTATCCTAGATGTTTCTATCCCCAGGCAATCAAGATAAAGAAGTATTTTGGTCCTCAGATGGCACTGTTCCTGTAAAAAGGAAGCTGTCGATGATACATCAAACGTGCACAAAGCACCTATCACCATGTCTGTGCCTGTTTTTCAAAACTCAAAAGTAAATGCAAAACCCCTATTTTCAGATTTGAAGACTGACTAACAGCTTTCCTCCTTCTTTTTGTCATTACGCTTGGATAATTATCATCGGTATTCCTTGTGAGTGAAAACAGAGACATGCTTGTTGAGCCTTTCCTGCAGGTCTTTCCCAAATAAATGGCATGGGACATGTTGTTTGCTGAGTGCTGAACAGCCAGTGTGAAAAGATAAAAGAAAGATGAAAAAGATGCTTGCTATTTTCTTCTGAGGGCAGTCAGAAGACTCATAACTGTGTTACACTAAACTTCAGACTAATCTACATGTTTAAGCCACAGAGACTCTGTTTTATAGATTGCTTCTGCCAGAGGAAACCATCAGTAGCTATGGAACAAATCCACATTTCATAACTGCAATATTTTTGACTAGGTGACAGTAAAAGAGACAAAATAAATCTGTTTTTGTAATAACTGATGTCCTCAAGTTTCTTCACCATAGTGACAGGTTTCTTGTGTATTATAAAACTTTGCCAGCCATTTCAATATTTCTCTTTGGCAATTAACACATGTTCTTGTTCATCAAAGGTTAATTTAAAATGGGAAAAATACCATGAATAACAAATATCTGAAAGTCACTTGGGTATGGCTTAATCCTAGCAATCAATTATATCTCAATATCTCCTAAAGTAATAGCGTAAAGAAAATAAGGAAAAACATGTTCGGACAAGCTGGAAAAGCATTGAAGCCTTTACACACAAATAAGCAAAATTGTCTATTATTAACAAGTCATCTATGTATCCACGCACTTGAGCAAAATACATCCCATGTGAACTGAACAAGATCAAGCAAAATATTACTTAAAAGAACACAAACCTGGTAGTGATGGTGCTCTTCACTTTTCCCTCTGAGAACTACAAGATAAACTCATTTGTTGAGTTTCAGTCTTGTCACTACAGTGTACACCCTCTTCCCATACAACCTGTCTTCCCTCTTGACTGAAGCCATTTCTGATATCTCAACCTCTCTGAGATACCTGGAAGATATTGCCATACATTACAACAAAACACTCTTAATTTTTTTTAAGTCTTTTTTTCCCAAGATACAAAAATTGTGTAGGATGGATACACTTTTGATCAAAGGAGCATTTTGATGTACCATATTTAGTTACTAAAGGTCATAGAAATCAATGAATGTGAGCTATGAGTATTCACTAAATGCAATAGTTTTCATTCTTTGAGCTTTTAACTCTCCCAACTTTCTCCATTGTTTAAAAGCCTTAATTTTTTTTTTCAATCTGATCAATTTGAACAGCGTAAAAATAGTACGAAGAGTTCTGTGGCCTCTCTACTGGTGAGCAAACACTGGTCTCAACAACTGTGCCCATAGAGGCTCCTATGAAATTTCTACAAAAAAAAAAATCCAATTGCATGCATTCTTCTGATTACAGATATTACCAGAGTCAGTATTATGGACATAGCTCATGTACTACAATACTGACTCTGCCTTTCTAATACTGAATCTGCCGTTCTAAGCCCTTTCCAAACGATTAATTTCTCTTTTTGTTTTAATATTAACAGCAGCATCTGACCAAAGAATATACTGTCAGTTCACATGGATGTCTCAGGAAACTGGGGAAAATTTATTCCTATTACATTTCTCATGAACATTTTATCCACCTTTCCAATTACTGTGTTGTTTTCATAACACTGGCACTAGGGCTTCTTCTATCTAGCATAAATATCATAGAACAGGGAGTAGATATTAATGGTATCAAAAACAATAAAAGTTAAATAATTTGCCATGTTTTAGAGCTGCATTAGAATGTATAATAGACTTTTTAATAACACAAAGTGAGACTGATTTAGAAATCTCTAGAATGACATCTGAGAAGAACTTAGAGAAGCTGGTAAAAACAAATGACAACTAATGTATCTTCATGTTGGCTGTGGCAGTGATTTAGTATATTGTCTGCAATGCTAAATATACATCATAAATCCCTTCAACAGAAGCGTTATTATATTCATCCATCTCTCCTCTATGAGCCAATAATTCCTTCTTTCATAAGCTTTATTGTATAAAAAGGAACTCATTATATAAAATAAAATGTAGGCTACAGCCAGTGATCTTACATTAACCTAATGAGGATTTTATCTCAAGAAAGCATCCTGGACAGACCCTGTGGTCATGTTTTATAGTTAAAGGCTATTTATTGAGTGACAATGGGCAAGCTCTTTTGTGAAAGATAAAATGATACAGAGGTCTTTACAAACCTACATCAACTGATCAGTTTTCTCCTTCAGTATAAGCTATTGCATACAGTTTATTAGCAATATGAATTGGAAAGAAAGACCTCAACTGTTTGTAAAGGAACATGACAAAAGGAGGCATCATTTTACTGACTGAGACTATATGAAAAAACTGAAAGATAAAAGAAAATCTTACTGGAAAATTAATGTCAGTGTGAAGAGGGTCTCCTTTCAGTCAGTTGAAAATGAAAATTCAGACAACTTGAACAATTTGGTGTTTTTGAAGCACCTATTCCACTGTTCAACCCACTGGTAATGGCAATAAAGCACTACGGTGGGGACATGTTCTCTGCCTTTATCTCCACATGACTTCAGGATTTAGCCTGAGAGTAATTTAAATGGTGAAGGACTACGTTGAGGATTAGTATAAAGAATACTACATATCTGAAAAATGCAACTGTCCATCACAAGAGTAGAAAGTCAGTGGGCAAGATTCATAGTGACCATGTGGCTATAGCTTCAGATGTGGTGGGGTTTTTTTAATAGTCATGGTTTTTTGAATCAAGTTATTCAATCATTAACAGCCACAAAAACTTCCCTGCACTTACAGAGATGTTTATGAAACTGCCATGATAAACAGTATGACTAAAAGAGGCAAGATTCCAGGTTCTGAGGGATTTGCCAGGCCAGCTTTAGCAAAAAACAGGGCATTCCCTGTGACAAGCTTCAGAGTGCAGGTAAAATACCATTTCCTAATGAGAAATTTGAGGGTTTTAGTCAGCTTTACTGACATCTGGTAGAAAACATTTTAGAATAACTGTTAAAACATCCTTGTTCCAAGTACATGGGTTAGAAATGAAATAAAAAAGTGTGTTCAACAGTTGGAGGGAATGAAAGTTTTGCAATTCTGTGTTTCACTTATTCAATTAATAGTGTATTGTGATTTATCTTTTATAGCAGATATACAGCCACCTATTTAATCTAACACGGGCTTTGAATGCACTTTATAATTGTATAATTTATCAACGCTTAGCTATTTGAATAATAAAGCCAACTGACTGGTTTTAGTAGAACATCGATTATATGTCACTGCCAATATCTCAGTTTTGAGAAATGTTGTCTTCTATCCCAAAGCTTTAGCATGTCTTTGATTTTATGATCATTTCTTTGGCAAGATCAATGAACCTGGGAAAGCCTACAAAATATTGGTACTTAAGGGAAGTCCACATTGCATCATTTTGCAAGACTTAATCATCAATGCAAAACAGGCAGCTTTCTGTGCCAGAATAACATGTATTTCAGACATGGTAGTACATGGGCAGCCACCTTCACAAGGGTTTTCAGAACGATTTCTGTTAGTATTTCAGCTGATGCTGAGTATCTCTGTTCACTGTTGTCACAAAATTCTGTGGAATATTGTGCAACACACCTCAAAAGTAAGGACAAGAAGTTTGGCTAATGTGATTCCCACTGAAAACTAGAGGTGGAGATGTCAGACTTCTTTACATGATCCTTTACATCACAAAGGAGCTAAAAACCAACAAAGTACTTCGCATTTTGTGCATTATGTTTACTGAAGAATTTTTTTTTATCATTCAGTCATATGACCTGAGTGTCAGGGATCCCTAAACCTGCATGATTTTAATTTTCAGAGTAGCAGCTTGCATTAGCAGGATTTAGGGGAAATTCTCTAAGATTTATACCAGAGTACCAGAGACTTCTCTCGCTGTTACTCACCACTGTTTTGGGACTGTAGCAGTGAAACTATGCAATGAAAAGAAAGGAATTTGCCAGCCAAACTGGATTCCAAACTAATTATAACCACCTGCTACATGGGAACTTTGCTCACGTACTAAGAGACGTGAAAAAATGTGCTGTCTTTTTAAATGCAATCAGCAATAATGAGATTTTACTTGCTGCTGGCTTCTACTAATAAATTGACAAAAGCAGGTTTTTGGAGGTTTTTTTGTGGGTTTTTTTT
>VZTE01004902.1:52108-90668 GCA_013397775.1 Eulacestoma nigropectus
TGGGTTTTTTTTGGGGGGGGGGTTTTGTTTGGTTGGTTTTTTTTTGAGGGAAAAAGAAAACTAACACTGTTCACATAAGAGAGAAAAATCCTTAAGAAAATCAAGGCAATAAATTAAATTAATGCCAATGAAGCAAAGGTTTTGCATCAGAAAAGGAAAAAAGAAAAAGTAAAAAGGATAAAAGTGCAAACTAGCAGCATAAAAAAAAAAAAATCCTGACACAACAGGGTACAAGGGCACAGGCCTTCTTCAAATCACTTGGTAAGCCTTTTATTTTATGTATCAAATGCTGAGGGCTAAGCTTTTTCACTCATGCACTGGATGTCCATTCCAGTATTTAGCTGCTACATTATTTCAAAGCTATTAAAAGCACATAATCATCTGTGTCGTCCTGCAGATAGGGGAAATCTTGGCAGATTTCCAGAATACTCAGAAACAAAAAATTCAGAGAATGAAACATGAGCATTGAAACTATTCCTTTTTGGCCTTCCCTCTTACTGCATGTTGGGCTGTACAACAAAACAGATTATTACGTGAAATCAGGAAGTGGAAGTATGTTAAACAAACCATACCTAATTCGGGTTCAGTGAACAGGCTGCATGCACCGGAGTTTGTCAGCTGTTGGTCAGACAGCCAAGTTGTACCAAACAAATCCATCTTGGCTTGCAAGGTAACGCTCCTGCCATTTACTCAGTGGGAGCCCTCTCTGCATGACTGAAACTGTTTCCTAAGCCCACAGTGATAAGCGACCCTGAAAAAAGCTCTACAAAAAGATGATCCAAATATCAGCTGAAGCTAAGGCATTTCAAGAAACCCCCGGGGCGTCAAATTAAGCAACATATTTGGAATTTCAAGACTTGTTTTCACTGTGATGCCCTGTAGAACAATAGCGATTTCACAACAAAACCATAAAAGTGCTGGTATGTCTGAAAGGAGTGTACACGGACATTATGCTCTTGTGTATCTATTTTTTCCTCTCGTTTTTTGCTGTGACGTGTAAGTTCAAAACAAATAATTGCACTAACCAAAGACCAAGGGCATAAAGAAGATACACATTAAAATCTCCATATTTTATAATATTTGATGAGAAAAAAAATTTTTAACAAAGAACACAAGAAATATCCCATTAAAAACACTGGTTTATCAAGACCACGATTCTGACAGAAGCCACAGAAGAGTCTGTTTAGGAATAGCACAAATTCTCAGCCACTTTCTGTGGTACATTTCCCTCTGTATTTTGCCAGTATCCATAGCTGATGGATTTGGGATGTTACGGGGTTTGTATACACCTATTGACCTTAGTATCTGCTGACCATGAATTTGCAAAGTCCCTTTTGAACCTCTTCATTAATCTGCTCTAAAGTTTGCTGATTATAAATATGTGTCTCTCAGAATAATCTGATATAATCTTTTAAAAATTATATTTAATTCTACAATTGAAGATCAAACTGTGTTTATTGAACTTCTTTATGGCTAGTGAGAAATGAAGCATTACCCTACCCATATATTAAGAAATTCCAAGCTAGAAAAGAAGGGTGAGATCTTTTTTAAGTATTCATAATCTTTGTGATATAAATTTTAAACTGTAAATAGCCATTCCATTCCAGGTTCTTCTGGTTTAATTTTGAGGTTTTTTTCAGATTAATTTTAATACATTCATTCAAACAGATTTTTCTCCAGTCACTTTGTACCAAAAATGGGTAAGTCTGTGTTTGATTTTTAATGAGGAGAAAGTTGGTAGCTATTTTTCATAGAGGGCTGTGTCTAATTTTGTATTATAGCCTTGGCTAATAGATAATTAAGTTTTTCACTCAAATGAGCTATAACGCAGCTGCAGGCAAAGTGAGAGGAAGCAAAAACTTGGATTTGCCATAAATTTTGTACTACCAGCTTCTGAACACCTCTGTGAAGCAGCTGATAGTAAATGCTATACTGGATAAGCATAACCTATGTCTGCATTTTGTTAATAGCAGTCTCAGAAGCTTAATTAAAAAAAATAGGAGAAGCTTAGTAAAAGAACAACAGGCAGAGGAGGCGGATCTTCCATAGAGATAATTGAAGCTGTACAGATTTCAAAACAAATTTCCTGGATCAGGTACTTCCTCAGGCTTTACACTCTCATCCATGACTCTTATTACTTAAATGTAACCCCCTCACAGTGCAGCAGTGTAACCTGTGCCTTGCCTCAGTTCATCTCTTGAGATTAGCAGAATTACTGACACCTGCTTACACACATTCTGCCGCAGAAATTGTTCCCTTTCGCCAAGCACCTGCCTTTGCAGGATTTTGTTCGGTGTCCCCAGGTAGACTAACACCACAAGACATTAGCAATCCATAGGAGCAATTCTTAAGCCACCTAAACCAAGAGATGCGTTCCTGTGTAATGTGCTTAACAGGGTCCCTGGGTACAAAGAAGAATGGGAAGACACCACACCAGCACAAGCTCTTTTGCAACATGGCGCTCAATGGCATCAGCTCTTGTAATACACCCGAGTCCCCATTTGCATAAAGTCATTAATATTTGAAATATTTATTCTTCAACTACCACTTCAAAAAGAGAATTACGATTCTATATATCATATATCATCACGATTGCTTTACAGTAGTGGTCTCAAAAATTTATGATGATACATTAGAGCAGAGAGCCAAGAAAGAACCATCTACATTTTTCTTCTATTTATCCAATAAATAGAAGCTTCTTATCAGAGCTGTAGGACATACTGTCTCTTTTTTCTCATGTCTGCTATTTGGATCAAGGATACTGCAAGTTTGTTTTTATATTATATTGACATGAGCATGAGGAGTTCAGCTGAATTTAGAAAGTTACTTGGAGGCCAATATATAATTTCATATTTATGCAGCAGATTATATATTGTGCTTATTTATTATGCATTTTCTGTCACAGCCTAGTAGCTTCCTCACTAATTATTTACTGGTCTTCTGCAACTCATAATTCTTTTCTTATAACATCTAAAGACAAAATATGATTAGTTTCCTAGCAAATACAATAGATATTTAAAAATTAAATAGGGAATCAATACCTCAAAAAAAGACACGGAAAGAACACAAGAAAAATGGAGGCTAATCATCATCAAGAGTACGCTTATATCTAATTGGGAGAGATATACATAAAGAATGTGAAAGCAGACCTTCACTCAGTTTTGATAACCTGGTAATTTCTGCCTGCTCAAGAAGGCAGCAATAACACAGGTAGGTGGAAGCCTTTTCTCCAGAATAGGTGTTACTCCAGGTACAGAATTTGCAAAACCTCAAGGTTTTAAGGTTTGTATATTATGGAAATAGCTGTAAAGTTTCGATGTGATCAAGGTGAGAGTCATGTCTATATTTAACCAGCAAAATGTTCTCTGAATCCCTTTTTGCTTTCCGTACCTTCATCTGCAGTCAATAGTCCAGTAAGGAGGAACTCAATGTGCAAACGCCTCTTTGTCAACTCTGTTCATATATATCTCTGTTCTATCTTATCCTGTTTTGGATATTTATGGAGTCAGAAATTTTCTATCAGAAATATCTCAAAACTTATGGCAATGCCACTATTCACTGGATGCAACATTAACGCTACAGGGGATGAAGTGTTTATCTTTGAATTGCACATTATAAAAGATAGAATGAGAAATCTCAGCTGTCTACTGTATATGTCCAACTTTGGTATTGTGACCATTTATTCCCACTGATCCCAGAGGCTGCAGCCTGAAGAGTCTTTAATCAGGAAACACAGTTTGCTGGCAAGCCCACTGAAGTCACTAGGGGGTGAGTTCTGACCATGGTCATGCCTTCTACTTAGATATAATTATAATACAAAATGAAACATACAAGATTCTGTTAATGAATCTATGGTTCTATAATGTGAGAGCAACTAAAGAATGAATTTCCATTGTTAATGTAGTGATGAATCCAATAAAAGCTCGGCTTGTTCGTAATGGACAAAATTATATCATATTCCCATCAGTGTTTAATTAAAAGTTTATCTAACTTATTGCTGAGATTTTTTGATGAGATGAATATAACAGTCTTTCATGTTTTAAATGTTTTTAGCTTAAACAATCTTGAATGTATTCCTAAAAATTGCAGTAGCTGTTGTCAAGCCACTAGAGTGTTTCGGAGGTAACACAGGCACACAAATATTCCTGTTTGAATTTAACTTATCTTATGCTATGCAAAAAAAGAACCTAGCTGCTAAAACACCCCTTATAATAAGAAAACCTTCCAGGGAGAAGAGGTGAGCACCTCTCCATATCCCCTCCTCAGGAAGCTGCAAAGAGCAATGAGGTTGTCTTCAGTGAGGACAAACATATTATCTTAAATCACTCCTTACAGGACATTCCTTCCAGCCCTTTCACCAGCTTTGTTGCCCTCTTCTAGGTACATTTAAGCACCTCAACGTACTCATATGCTACTTTAAAGTATATTTTATCATTCTCTTCAGTCTTCCCATTTGGCATGATTGTACCCCAAAACCCAGAGAATTAGTGAGATGAGAAAAAAACATCAACTGCACTGTCGCTGTTAGTACCAAGAGCGGCGAGAAACAACATGATCAAATTTCAGGAAAAAAGTGGTTATTTAATTAATTATAAATCGGTTTATATAACTTGGTTTGCAAGACTAGCATGGTACTATTGGTCCCTCGATCAACCACCTCCTAGAATGACTGGTGGAGGCTATACAACACCCATTTCAAAATATTTTCTTCAGTGTACCCTAACAACTCTGCACAACAAACTCCAGGTGCAAAGATAAAGAATTAGTTTACAAAACCGTCTTCACTGTTTTCATCTAGTCTGCGTGTGAAAGGAATGCTCTCACAGAACACTGAGAAAAAGCTGAAGAATTTCTCTGCTTCTAACTTTTTAGCATCCATACTGCACAAGTGTAAAATTAAAAATATCAGATTAGTCTGCCCTTTGCAGTTGGAAAATAAATGGATTATGAGCAAGCAATAAACTGCTTCCACAGGAAATTAGGAGACATCTTAGTAGGAACATTACAGCAAATATATTTCTGCGACTCAGGACTTTTAATCCTACTTAGATGACTATGCTTCAGGTGAGTAGGGCATTTCAGGAAAAAAACAAGGAAGAAGCCACAAATAAGCATCTTCAGGAATACAGTAAAACATATAAAAGCTGTTTGGTTTTTACTCACATATGAATAAACACGGAAAGATTTGGTCTAGAGAAGCACACCATCAAAGGAGCACCCACAAAAATTTTCCACCATTGAAAGCCTACTATAAAAACTGCAATTTAAGTGTTCTCCATGGCCCCTGGAGAAAAAGAAAAATGCATTGTATGTACAATTAAAAAACTCTCAGTATAATATTAGGAATACACTCAGACTGTTACAGAGTTAGGCAGTAGAGCAAGCCATCCTTACTAAAAGGTGTGGAGAACAGAGCGGACACATAGGTGGTAGGGATAGGGTTACACTCAAAAATTAGATTATGTTTAATACTTTTGCAGAGTGGGATCAAGAACTCTAACTGCTGTATATTTCAGTGATTTATATGACTGCAACAAAAGTAAAAAAAATTGTGCAAAAAATTACCACAATTCTGGATTTGTTTTCAATTTTTGAAGTAATACCCAGCACATAAAGTGTGTTCTTCATTTTCCAACCATTAGAGGAGGAAAAATTATGATATTTAATTTCTCTGAAGTTGACCAGATTCTTTTGAAACAATTCTCTGTTTCTCCATGTCATCAAATCACATGTTGTTCTAGCACAGAGAGAATGTCTTGTTATAGCACAGAGAGGGTCTTGGAGACAGACTACAGTTTGCTATAGTAATCATTATTCACTATTTTTTTTTCATTTTATTTTTTCTTACACTTCTCTGTTTTCATTAGCACCTTAAAAATGCCTCTGAAATGTGACCAGTGTACTACCTATACTTATTTTAATACAGCTATTAAAAATTCCTTTAATGAATATTTTTGTAACCTATCTGCACACATGGACAAAAGATCCTTCTTCTCCTTGATCAAAGTATTAAACTCCCATTAATATTAATAGCAACATTTAAAAAGCTTTCTGTTATGTTTTACAAGAACATTGGGTGATTTACTATAAATGTTCAGCTCAAGATTAGTTCAGATTCTGAACATTCAGATATAATAAACAGAGAAAGGATCACAAATAATTTAAGGGGAACCACCTGAAATTGGATGTTAGCTTCATTAAAGATTACTGGCACAACAATCCAAACACACAATGGCATTGACTCACATACTCAGCTGGGCATGAAGAAACCCACCTCAGTGAAAAAAAAACAAAAGTGCTTTCTCTATTGTTTTCTGCTACACCATTGAAATATCAGCTGCAATAAAATGCAGCAGTTCCAACAAAGGATAACAAAGAATCTTGCAGGGGTTCAGGTTGGAAGAGACCTAGTCCACCCCACACTGCTCAAATCAGGATCAACTCCAGCAGGCTTGCTCAGGATCACGTCCAGGGGAGTTCTGAATCTTCAAGGAAGGAAACACCACAAGCAGCCTGGGGATGTTGCGTCAGAGTTTGACCGCCCTCACGGGAATTTTTTTTTTCTCAGTTTAAATGGTTCTTATATTTCAGTTTGTGGACTTTGCCCCTTTTTGTCTTTTCACTGGATACCACTCCTCTAACTCTACCCGTTTAGCACTCAGTGGGAGAATTAAGGAGATGTAATTTCACAAGCACCATCATTTATTTACAGCATGAGAAAGAGTTGAGGATATTCACCTAGAGAATGATCTTTACCATATTTATATATCTGAGTCAAAAAACACATGATATACACAGAGAATACTGCTAGGCTGAGGCAAGTAAATATTATCATTGTTCCCATTAACAATGAATACATAATTGACAAATTAATGGCATGAATTTCAACCATAAGCAACCAGGGAATTTGATTAGACTTCTCATATATATTACTTTCTAGTTAATGTTACCATAATTAAGCTTAAGGCAGTTGCATCTACTGAGCTTTAATAATTTCTCTGAGATTTATAAACATGGGTAAAAACCACTGCAGTTAGAATTTTTAATTCCATACGTAGCTGAAGTGAATCCATACCACAATACCATGGTTTGTATTATTTCACAGACATTTCAGAACCATCAACTTTCCTTGAAAGAACTTTAAGATCTGTATTTGGCTAACTCATGAAAATGCCATTTGTATTCTAGACATGGACTTTGATCAGAAGCACAAAAAGAGCTGTCTCCAGATGCCAGCTGGGACAATCAAGAACCACTAGCAACCTGTGTAGATTTCAATCATTGAAGCAATTGACAGGTTAGTTGGATCCTAATTATTTCTGAAGCTAGAATAAATTTCTGTAGCTTAAAATGAAATAGCAACTATTTTTAAAAAGAAAAAATAATTTAGATAGAATTAGGAAATTGTTCATTTTTATCCAGAAATCATTCATAATTAATAGGGTAACATCAGTCTGGTGACCTGCCGTTAGTGGGGTTCCACAGAGCGTCATTTTAGGCCCTTTCCTCTTCAACATCTGCATCAGTAAGTAGGACTGAAAGGGATACTGAGCAGGTTCGCAGATGACACAAAATTAGGAGGCGCTGTTAAATCCCTCGAAGTCAGAGAGACCTCAACAAGTTAGACAACTGGGCAATCACCAATCAAATGAAGTTCAACAAGGAGAAGTGCCAGATTCTACACCTGGGATGGGGCAACCCTGGATGTACATAGACTGCAGAATGAGATGTTGGAAAACAGCACTGCAAAAAGGGGCCTCAGGGTCTTGGTCGATGGGAAGTTGAATGTGAGTCAGCAGTGCCCTGGCAGCCAAGAGACACAAGCATGTCCTGGGGGGCATCAGGCACAGCATCGCCAGCCGGGCAAGGGAGGGGATTGTCCTGCTCTGCTCTGCACTGGGGCAGCCTCACCTCCAGTGCTGGGGGCAGCTTTGGGTGCCACAGCATAAAAAAGACATTAAGTGTCCAAAAGAGGGCAAAGAAGATTGTGAAGGGCCTTGAGGGGAAGGGGTCTGAGAGGCACCTGATGTCATTTGGTTTGTTCAGAAGAGGAGACTGAAGGGGGAACCTCATCACAGTCTACAATTTCCTCATCAGGGGAGGAGGATAGGCAAACAGTGATCTCTCCCGTGTGGTAACCAGTGAAAAGACCCAAGGGAACAGCCTGAAATTGCGTTAGGGGAGGTTTAAGTTAGACATTAGAAAAAGTTTTTTTTTCATTCAGAGAGTGTTTGGGCACTGGAACAGGCTCACCAGGGTCACGTCACCAAGCTTGATAGAGTTCAAGCAGTGTTTGGACAATAATCTTGTGCACATGGGTGTCATTCTCAGGGATGATCCTGTGCTCTGACCACTTCCCTGGGGAGCCTGTTCCAGTGCCCAACCACCCTCTGGGTGAAGAATCTTTTCCTGATACCCAACCTAAACAGGCCCTGACTCAGCTTCTTGCCGTTCCCTTGAGTCCTGTCCCTGGTCATGAGAGTGAAGAGATCGGTGCCTGCCCTTCCGCTTCCCCTCATGAGGATGTTGAAGTCTGCAGTGAGTTCTCCCCTCAGTCTCTTCTTCTCCAGGCTGAATAGATCAAGTGCCCTCAGCCACCCCTCATACAGCTTCCCCTCAAGGCCCTTCACAATCCTCGTGGCCTCCTTTGGATGGTCTTTAATAACTTCATATCTTTTTAATATTGTCTTGCCCAGAACTGCACACAGTACTCAAGGTACGGTTGCACCAGAGCAGCGTAGAGCAGGACAAACAGAGGCAAATAAAACTTGATTGAGTCATATATACAAAAGAATACATGAAATGTAAGACCTTGAAAATAAAAACTAGAAGTCTGACCATGAGAAAAAGCACAGAACTTTTTCTTACTTCTGAAGAATAATGCACCTCTATAGCTATCACAAACAACCTGATTGAGGTACTTATTTCTCCAACCGATGCTCCTGATTCCGCTACTGCATTCATCCCTGAGCCTTGGGTTTTCTTCAGCTTCCAGCTCAAAGTTTTCTGCTCTCATCAAGCTAAAATAAAGAGGTAAATCCAAGAATTGCTCCCAGACAAAAGCTGCCAGGAAAAGAAACCTGGCTGGCCTTTACCTCCCCTGGTCAGTCTCTCATCTGTATCTGAAACATTGGGGCTTTGTGCTTTACTTCCTATGGAAAAGAACTGTCATTCTCTGCCAGCAGCCCACTGTCAAAATTTGGATTCCAGCTCAAAAATTCAATACCTCCAAAGGTTGTTCCTAGAAAAAAGATGCCAGGGCAGACTCTTGTAGGAAGGAAAGCACATAGCCCAAATGTTTCAGGTGCAGGTGAGAGGCTTACATGTGATTTCATAAGAAACACGCTTGCAACTATGAAATGCACAAGACTGAAGATGCCCTTAAACTTTTTTAAAGTCATGAGAGCTCCTTCAAGCCTCTTTTAGTTGGGCCATCTCTCATTAAAAATTTTTGTCATGTCAAATGTCGCTGATACATGTGTACCATGGAAGGATTGCTAACTTTCCCAAGAGCAGCAGTATGCTGAATCACCCCAGAGGACAGAAGATGCTTTGCCACTGCAGCTGAAGTGCTCCACGTGTGCAAGGCAGACACAAAAATAGATGGCACAAGGAGACTTTTCCACACTCAAAAGCAGTTACTGTGATGAAAGAAAAACAGTAGTGTTAAGTACACTAAAGTAAATGACTTTTCCTTCTGTTTTGGATAATCCCAGGCATACAAGAATAGACAAGCTCTTAAGGTACTTCAGGTTCTACTTTAAACAACTGAGTTTTGAGTTTGTGAGTGACACATCAAGTGATCATCAAGGTCAATGCCTTAATAATATACTTGACAAATAGAAGCACAATCTCAGCAAATTCATAAGAACATAATAATAGATGTGCCATGAGTAGAAATAGCAAAAAATATGAATCAAATTCAAACCAAGTATTCATCTTGTTTGCAATTCTCTTTTCAATTTTCCAAATCACCAGATTAAAGTACCACAAAAAGGAATGAGTGATGAGAAAAAGCTTATTAGATCACATTGTATTTGTCCTTGGCAATATAAAATTGCTCTCTACAGCAGGTATCAGTGCTTAGTTCTGAATGACCAAAGAGAAAGATGTTACTGATCTACTGTGAAAGGAAAATACTTTTATTGAAAAGAGTTGTGGTTTATACTTCATCTAACATTTTCTGTGCTCAGTTTAATCCTATCTTCCACAGCTTCTCCAACCTTCCAAAATATTTATGTCTTTCTTTTGACTGGCATTTATATCAAGTAAGTAGTTTTCATCCTACCCTCTTACCAGATGAAAGAATTGAATAATTAAGCATGCAGCTTTTTTTGGGAGTGTCTTTTATTTTTTAGGCACAGATGGATCTGTAATAAGTATAATGCAAATGCAATTTTATCTATTATCTTAACATTTTCATGGGGCAAAAATTATTAATTTGGAATTAATACCCACCAATATCTGTGAGAAATATAATTTCCTAAATGCATTTTACTTTTTTTGTGATCACATCACAGTGGTAATTCACAGTCATCTTCATTCAACCCTTTATTTTTCTAAGGTACTGATTGCATTCAGTCAAGCCAACAGAATGTTAGCTGATCTTCTTTCAAGTCAGTATTTTTTCCATTAAAAATCACTTTTTAGGCTTGCATAATGCTAAGAGCAGACCACCAAGCATGCAGTTACTCAAACCTCATTGACTCTTTCACAGAGTTAAAAAGAAAAAAAGCTGTATTTTTACAGCTTGAAGTTGTTAAATTTTTTAAAGTAGCTTTTAATTCTACAATTAAAATATATATCTTGTTATGAACACAAAGTAAGGTTGGCAAATTTTTATAATGACCACATAAATCACATACATAATCACATTATATTTTTATAACTAGCGTATAATTACTTTTTTACATAAATTTCCACTGGTTGCAAACCATTTACTGAAATAGTACTTGAATTTTAACAATCTAATAAAACACAGATTTTATTGCTCATCCCATTTTTACCCTATAGAAGCTTGGCTAAAGGAAAAGATGTTATTTCCTCAATGCAGAAATATTTTCCCCATGAGCACTATTTTTAAGATGGGGCAATATGGTTACCCTGCTTTTAAAAAGAACCATTAGCCTGTGACTACCCTCATGGCAAAGGGTTTTCCCTTCTGTGTCCTCAAAATGAAGGTTAACTGAGATGAGATTTTGGCAATGCTCGCATTACTGAGTCTCCATCAGATGCTGGGTAAAGCATTTTACCCAATCCTCCAGAAGGATATGTCTAAATCCCTTGCAAGGATTTTGTCTCCTAACTGAACGTCCAAGTCACAGACAGTAACAGAATTTTATATTGAGTGTGTCTTTCATCTGTCCTTCATTAAAAAGTTTTCTTAGTCTTAGATTTAAACACCAATTAAGAGGTTTTTGTCCTGTAATATTTTTGAGTATAAGTGGAATGAGATATTTGCAATGGCATGCTGTTGAATCTAAGAATACACAGTACTTTGAATACTATTTTTAAAAAAACAGTCATTCACATTATAGAAATATCAGTAATACTGATGAATTGCCTAAATTTTATAGCCAAATAAACAAACTATAGAAGATGAATAGCAGTTCTTAAAACACCAGTGCAATCAGCAATACTTGTAGTTATTTCTCTTACTGAGATTGCTTCTGTCTCTCAGTTTTACGTGTACTTAGGCTAAGAGAAGCATTTGAGAAGTAAGAGAGTTTCAAGAGCTCTCCAGAACAAAGGTCATACATTATGGGCTCAGATTCTTTGGACAGCTGAATCCTATAGGAAATAATTGTGCCAGTATATACACAAGTATATCTTCAGTCTGGCCCACTTCTCCCATGTCCTGGGTGTTCTGCAATATAAAATATCTTCTGTTGTACCACACAACATTGTCTGTCATTTTATCTATGTAGGACTTGGCATACGTATAGCAAAATCTACTTCACGTCTCCTGCCTATAACCAAGCTGCTTCTGACAAATCCGACCTCTGGGCAGTTTTAACTATCATCCAAATGATAGCGAAAGAAAATAAAAAGAGTCTATTAGGAAAAAAAGGAATCTTTTTTCTTCCCTCTTCAAATATGGAAACACCATTCTGTACAACCATAACGAGAATAGACGGCGCTTTGCCAGCATTCTCCCATTACCTGGGAAAAGACAAAAAATATCACATCATGGAATATGGGAGGCCTTTTATCCTGAGAAAGAGTAGTATACTTCTGCTGGGACTAGTTACACAGATCATGTCTCAGTGAAAATCTCACATCAGAGCACTCAGCTGGAGAATCCTCGAAAACAGATACAACTCTCATCAGCAATCTGCCAATAATATGATCACTCTGATAATTTTTACAACAATGCTTTTATATTTGGAGGCTTTGCTAAAGCATCAGCTCTAGGAGTTAGGTGTTTTGTGAGGCTCTCAGCTTTTATTTTTAAGCTAAGTTTTCAGATCTCACAATTCATAGACTAAAAACCAGAAGAGACTGATGTGATCATTTGTACCTCTCACACATCATTATAAGATTTCCCTTAATTAGTTCAAACTTGAATCAGAGAATTATTTTTGAAGTGAAAGTTTCTGTGATAGAAATTCCATCACTGCATAATTTCAGACACAGGTTTGAGAAGATTGATCTGTCCAATTAAGAAACGAGAAAAATAAATGTGAACATGTAATTTTGAAAAACAAAGTGGTTTTTAATCTTACTTATATTTTTATTTTTGGAGGTGGGTATTGTTAGGTAGATTTTATCCATAATTTGTTAATGTTGCCAATGTTTTGGGTGAGAACAGTATGCCAGTAAATCTTTTAAGAAACGTATTTAAAAGTTAGCCCTGTGTATTAGTTCTTCTCATTAAAATATAGGTAAGAGGCATAGAAGAGATAAAGATTTCTTTGAAGTCTCAAACTTTTGTCACCTTTCTGTTTTTATGGATTATCCCATTGGCTGCTCTGGTATTAATGAGAGAGTTTTTGATTACTAGAGAAATTATTTCTAGACAATTGACAGAAAATGGAAGACATTTCAGACTGACTAATTTTATGTTCCTAATTCAAATCTAACAGGTTATGATAATGAAGACATATTCTCTACACAGATATGTGGTAAAAGATTAAAAGTAATTGACAAATATTCACTAAGCCAAGATTTTGCAAACAATTTTTGCAGCTTACATTACAGGTTAAAGAACCTGTAATGTTAAAAGGATGTTAAAAGGAAATCAAAACTGGCAAGTAATTAAATTCTTGATTTGAACTTATGTAAAGTCAGAAAAACATAATTGAAGCATTTGTGTTTTTCTCTATATTTGGTCAATATCAGGATTATGTCAGAGCCTTACTTAACAATTCCCAAATTAATCCAAGGATCTAGAATACTGAACACTTTCTTGATAACTTTTGATGCCTTCTTATATAGGTTACAATCTCTTTTTTGGTCTGGACTATTTTGTATAAGGCTAGAAGTGTTCTTAGATTTGCAACTCGTGGAGCTTCCTGACTAACTGCATAGTTCCCTGTGATGGCAGCAGATTAGATTCTTTAATGGCTTTTTTCCTCCACCAGTCCGGTCTTATTAATTACAGACAGGATTATTGGGATAATGAAGGTCCTATTATTTTCAATGGTTACTAAAGAAGAAACTGTTTTTCCAGTTTGCAATTAACTGTGAACACATTTTGGTATGAATTACCCTTTCCTGCATAATTTGTCATACAATTGTTGCAGGTTTTCCTTACACAATAATTTTCATTGCAGACTCTGACAATCCTTTAAATTACAAATAAAATCTTACTGCACCAAAAATCCTTCTGATATTTTAGTTGATACAAAGAATCTTTCCCTCTGTGTTCTGAGCATCCTTCTTAATAGACTATCCTGAAATTGAAATTAAAATTAATGCTACATAGGTACATGAAAATGCTGTTCAAACAGAAAGCAACAGTTGTATTGCCGGATTACAACAAAGGTAAGATTTCAGCTTCTGTAAGTACGGCAGAGCAAAAAAGTAAGTCACTGATTTCTGATACTGTTAATCTCCCACATTTACAGTTAAATTAAGAAGAAACCACAAGAGGAATACGAACAGTATCTCTGTTGATTTTCTAACTACTCAAACATGAAAAATTGCTTTTTATAACACTAGACTTTACTATATCAACTCCTTCAACTTTATGCTCATTAAAAATACATAATTCAATATTTCTCAGTACACTCCACTCCCTTCTTTGACACATAACCTTTTGTAAAAACAGGAAGATAAAAATTTGAAGATAATAAGGTGATGAGTCAGGTGTTTCTCTGCTGGAGAGAACAGGATGCAATTCTTCACATACATTGGACACTTCTAATATCTAAAAGCTTCAGAAACTGGTGTCACAGATAAGAAAATGTGAGTAATTTAAGGGAGTAATAATCCATTTCAATTAACAAGAACTTTAATTAATATTTAATAAAGTCCACACACTTGATGACTTAACTAGAGCTTATGCATCGTTTCTGTAACAATTAGTTTGCCATGACAGTGATTAGAGTACCAGCAGCTCTGTTATTCTAGCTTGTATTGCTTTATTATTGTAAGGCATTTGTGAAAGTCATGCTCTTCAAATGTATAATATAAGGGAACATAATTTAATTAAAAGTCAAATTTAGGCTGAGGGAAAAAATTAACATACAAGCCAAGCAAACTGTGCAATAAATGCAAATGTCATGCAAATATTAAGAATTATTGATCTTGGCTTTCCTTGCTAAGTATTTTCTATGTATAATGTTTCATTAAAAGGTATTACAAGAATTACACCTTCCTAAAAGCACTTTGTTTTCATGTTGTCACTCCAGTTTTCCTATGATGAAAAAATAGTATTCTTCAGCTCAAGAGGAATACTGACTGAAAAGAACTTTATGCTACAAGCTAGTTTATAGGCTTTTGGATCCCTGGAAATATGCCTAGTTTGTTAAAAAGCAGAGAGAGAACAGCAGTTTCTGTAATAATTTTCTCTGTAGGGTTCTGTTATATACACGCATAATATACTGTCCCATGTTTCTTGCTTTTTTATTTTCCTTCACTCCTGGAATTTGATCAAAATTTATATAAAACAAGTCCTCTTTATCCACAGGAATGTGACATAAATGCAGGAATACCTGAAGTTTTTCATACGACATTGTTTTCTTTATTCCATAGAATCGCAGAGCTCCATCATTGGTCAACAGTCTCAAATAAAACAGCTGCTTCTTTTTACTTTGAAAAGAATGTTTGAAGTAAAAAGAACGTTTGACGCAAACACGTTTCGTCTTGAGCCATGGGTTGCCAGGAAAACGAAACGTGCAACAGTTTCCTTGAGTCTTTTAATGCAGATTCACTTAAGTAAAAGTGAATCCTCCTGATATGCCTTTCAGCGTTATGAGCTTTAACGAAGCCTAGCACAGCAGTGTAATTAACAGTACCATTGATATATCACAGTCCTGTGCTTTCCAGTGGCAGAAACAGAAGGCTAATGCCAGATTGCTTATTAAACCTACACCCAGCTGCAAAAGTGTACCAGATGAAAGAATCCCCCAGTAGCCATGTAATGAGGTACAGATATGTGTAAGATTATTTCAGAAATCTGAATGTGAAGATTAAAATCTGGTGATGCTGCAGATGTTTTTATTATCTTTCCCACAGCCATTCTCACTGAAAATGGATCAGCCCTCCAATGAGGCTGGAATGCAAATGGCTTAAACCTTGTTTTTCCTTAAATGCCTTAGCGCATTGCTATCCCTAAATTACCCAAAGAAGTTCAGACTAAGATAATAGAAAATAAAATGTTTTATGAAACCTTTCAGAAATATTTTTAGACTTGAAAAATCTGCTAGAAGTGAGCATTTTTTGGCTGTTTTTCTTTGTGGCAGTATCAAAACTTAATGTATTGGCAGAGGAAGAGAAGAATCTATTTCTCATTTGAAAAATAATCACACATTGTATCAGCTGTGGTAGAATAACTTATGCCCTCTTTCAGACCTCTTCGTATTTGCACTGTGACATAAAGTAGTCCCAGCGCAAGCATGGGACAAGGACATAAAAATGTTACCCAAGCAGGTAGGAAAGTTTTACAGGAATGTATGGAAAACCAAAGAGTATCCGTCAACAAAATGATGTTCCTGAATTCCTGAAGTTCCTGATTCTGTGCTCTCACTTTCTTCTCACACGGGTGAGGTAGTTTTCAGCTAAATGACGTGTTGACACTTTAATATGTAATGAAACATAAGCAACAACATCTTTTTTAAGGAAACCACTGGACTCTTTCCTGCTTTTTGTCCTGTAAAAAGACAAAACTGGCACCATTTTTTTTGCAGTCTAGCCCCTTCACATTATTTCCTCCTGATTGCATAGGCCTACACACATCAGCTGAAAGTAATGAAACAGCTTCATTTAGTTAAAAGCAAGAAAATGCTTGTGATTGCCTTAAGCTATTCCTTTGTTGAGGCATGAGCAAAGAGACCCCTTCAATTGCCAGTGCCAGGAGCAATCTGAACAATCACATCAGAAATTTATGGACTTTCACTTTGCAACCTGTTGAGTATCCCAGCCCAGGTACTACTTTGGCTGATTCAGGACTTAATTCCTGAGACAGCTAAAATGTGTAACTCTATTTTACATTTACTCAGTTCAGGGGATTACTTGCTGGAGGTGAAGCGAGGTGAGCTGGTGAATTTACCCTCCTCCTAGCAGCATCTCCTGCCCACCTGAGGCAGACTTGGTTGAAGTTGCTAGAGTTGCACTTTTCTGGTTTTCTTTTCTTTTCTATTACTCTTTAATTGATTACTTTAGTCAGGCTAAACTCTATGTGCTGTTATTAACTTAAAATGAAAACCAGATGTAAGTAAAGGGGACAAACAGCTGATCCAAAAAATAATCCCAAAGACAGCAGAAAGACTACAAGATGGCTATCTAAACCTCTTTATTAGGAATACATGTTTTTACATTAACAAAAATATTTTGTAACTATTTATAAAAGAAAACCTTTTCATGACAATCTCTACAACAGGACTCAATGCTAGCTTTATTCTCTCAAATATTAAAATTTAGAAGAACCAACTGTAACAAACCCCAATTCTAGTAGCATAGTATTTTAAATAACTAAGAAAGAAAGGTATAGTCCTTCATAAAAGTAGCTGCTTTTTTTTTAAGGGTGAAGGGGAGAGAACAGCATTTTGTTAGTTTCTATAAAATACTAAAATCGTTACCTAACTCTGATATTTTCCCTTTAGTTTTATTATTTTTCAATTACTCCCATCTCCCATATTACTTTCTCATCTGTATTCATAATATTTTGATTAATTTGACAGAAATTTCTCCTCCAATGCAAATTTCAGTTTGCAGAAAAAAAATATAAAAAATATTCAAAGCTTTATTGTATCAATGTTTCTAAATTTTCAGAGGAGTGTTTTTACATTAAAAAAAATTTAAAATGTCCATATATTACAAGTTTTGTACAGAACATTATAGAGTGAAATAAATAAAAGCCACCAAAAAAAAAAAAATCAAGACAAGCTTGCTGTTGTTTATCTCCACCCTGGATGCTACTTTCAATTTTTTAATGTTCCAATACTTGATCAAATCTCAGTATTTTTTATAGCTGGGGAATTTACATGGCTTGGAAATGTCCTTATTCCTCAACAAAAGAGCAATAATGCAAATGAAACTCAAAATAAAATCCTCTGACTTTATCTAACAAAATCCGCTTTCTTGAAATAAAACATTCTGAAAGTTCTATATTGATTTTCTGAGAGAGACATTTTCTGGTAGTAAATGTTGAAATATTTTTGTCTAAATCTACAATTTTATTTTATCTTTTGCAGGAGTATCCCTCTCAAGAGGGAAAAATAGGCAGTAAAACCCAGAAACAAGGTGGCAAAGGAATAGAATCACATATGGTCACAGACTGCAACATTCACCAGGGAGTTATATTTTGGTGTCAGAGGAATAGAAGATGATCAGAGAGACTACCCCAAATTTCAGTGCTGCGAGATTCTTGCTTCTGTAATGACCACAATACATTTCTTATATCACTGGGACTAGATCAGGTCTAAGTACACCACTACGACACATTTATTTACACCTCCTGGCCTGCACATCATCCTTGGTTTATTCAGCTCTAACTAGCATCTATTTTCCTTAGCACACAAATAAAAACTCCAGAGAAAGGAAGTTATCTAAGATTTATAAACATGGTCTTTCCACTGCATTTAAACTCAGCTGCACTGAAACCAAACTTTGATTTCAGGTATTTTTATTCAAAACAATTAAAGCTCTACTGCGCTTCTGAGAACAAACACGTACACAGCAAAATACTTAAAACTGAAAAGAAAACTTTTCTCTTCACAACAGCAAGCACTTTTAAATTGCTTTCCCATTTAATGCTACCTCAGTTGCACACAGAATTTAAGAAATCTGCTTTCAGACATCCTTGTTATTCTTCAGAACAATCCCAAAGATGTCTCAGTGAAACTAAGATTTAAAGCACGTTAAGTGGTCTACAGGAAATCTGTTCCTAAACACACAGTCCAATTAAGTGCCAAATGATTCCTTCAGGTCTCACTCAAGTAAAACCATACAAAGCCATGGAGATCTCTGCAGTTGAAATTTAATGCAAAAAAGAACATTCATTTTTGGTAAATCAAAAATATAGATTTTTTTTTTCCTAACTGATTTCTTTTCATTTTGAAGCTTATCTTATGCAACAGGTTGAATTACCAATTAAAAAAAAAAAAAAAAATCTGTGTAAGCCAGGAATTGGTGAGGGGCATAAAGGACGAACAGATTTTTATTGTGGGATTAAATAGACGGAAATACGTAAAGTCATTCCAAAACAAGCTGTGGTCTAGATTCAGAATGCCTTTTCCTGAGAGTTCAGTTTGTGTCTCCACTAGCTACTTTTTTGATAAATTTCCTTAACACAGCTAGATTTACATACAAACACAGTAAGGGTATTATTGTGCCTCTAGTTTTTTAATTCACCAGGGAATCTTAAGTATTTGCTGCCCACAGAGCCAGTATTGAATTAGACAGAGAATGCAACAGAATTTCTGCTGAAATGTCGTGTGATCATCAAACAAATATTAGGTACAATAAAAGTTAATTTCTAAAATGCTAAAACCCAGCAAGCTATAACTTCCTAGTCATCTTCTCTGTGGCATTTGTAATCGAGATACCTCTTTTAAATCGCTTCTTAAACACATCCTTTTGAAATTAAGAATTCCTGAAGTGTTTAGTCTTCCATGGGGTATCAACTGTATTACAGCTCTGACCATCGTTGTTGCCTTTGTTTTTTTGAAAAGGATTCTTCCAAATGTCGTAATAAGCAGCGAGCTACTCACAACCCAGTTAAAACCTTTTCCAATATCTACTCTCTTTGATTAGTATCTGATCTCTCAAGCAGTATGTATTTTGGTCCTGGACAGTGTGGAGGTTTCAGTGATTCTTTAGGTCCTTCAGTTTAGGATTTCTAATGTTTCACTTGGAGTTTGTCATGGAGTCCATTACAAAAAGATTAAACACAACTTGAAAAACTATGAGTTTAAAAGGCTACCTGACCTATTTAAAGGTCTGTAAGAAAACAAAGAAAACTGCTTTGTACTTCACCATGTTCTTACGGAGGAAGCCTGTGAAAGCACTACGTAAAGGTGGTAGAATAATGCGCAACAACTGTTATTCAAAACCAGAAGAGTGTTCACAATCAAATCTGCCTCTTACAAAAGTTCCAGCTTAATTTCCAGACCACAGAAGTCTGAGTAGTTTTTAATAAGTAATGATACCCTCAAGACACCATCTTTAAGTGGGCGCTACTGAAAGGAAGGCTGTCTCACTGCAATTTCCAAGTGGCAAACATAATCACTTTTACAGGCAGAGGACACATTCAGATCTCAAAAACACCTTTTAGAATTCAAATGTTGGTCTCCTGGAGATTTTTTGTGTCCTGTTTTTTTTTTTTTTTTGGTCTGTTTGTTTGTTTGGTTTGGTTTTGGCTTGTTTTAAAGTGGTTACATTTCGAAACAAGGCAAAATATCACATAAAAATATTTATTTTAAGAAATACTACAAAGCCCATTAAGACTACTGTTGAATATATCTACACCTTACAGCAAGTAGGAGTAGATTTTCATACCCTTATTCAACTTCAACTTCACTTTACTGTGTGAGTAAAAAGAAACTAGATTGGACCCTTTACATTGAGAATTTTTTTTTTTTAATTAAACACATCCTTAGTAATCCAGAGTAATGATAAAAACTAATGGAATTCAGAAGCCAGCAGTAAGTTTTGGTACAATGACACTTTGGAATTTTTTGCAGCCTTTTACTCCTGTCCTCCTTCATTTTTGTTTATGCAAGTTACTCTGCACCAGGCTTTTGTATCCCAAAGAGTAAAAATCCATATGACATGTTGGAGTGCACCCACATTATTCACATTGATACTTGGAAAGAACATGTTAACAGTACATCCACTTTTGTGGATAGGACAAAAGTTCACCACTGAGTCAACTAAGATATAGAACTTTTACTGAAAAAGCAGGCATTTGAATGATAGTTAGTGTACACCCATAAAAAACTGTAGAGAGTAAAAAAGATATTAAAATCTCAGTACATAGGTTAGGCATACTGGAATTAAACTCCAAGATTAATCTTCCAAAAAATTTTTGATAAAATTTTGGTCTCTGCATAAGAAAAAAAATCCATTTATGTTAACTAAATAGACTCTGCATTTTGTTGTTTTATCTCAGTTCAAAACCTGTGCAATAATGCACAGGCTGTAAAATAAACCACTTTCTCCATGCAGAGATTATTATTTAATTTTTTGTTCCTCTGTTTTCTTTTCCCTTTTTTATCCCATCCTTTATTAACTGCAGGAAAGGTGAATCATACCAGGCATTTTGCACTTCTGTCTAAAAGCAGTGATAGCTATGCCCATTCTCACCTCCTTGGCACTCAAATCCATGACTGGTTGCAGGAAAAATCACTCTTTTCAGTTCTCTCTTTGAGGTTAATAGCTATAATTCCTAGGGAACACAATACCTTGATGAAATCATAGTCATTAAAAGGGACCAAAATGATTTTAGGTCACTTCTACAGAGAGCTAAAGGATTTTAACATCCATAATATCAAAGCACAAATTCATTAGCATAATCAAACAGGCTAGTTCAAGTAATTATTGTTCAAAAATCATAATAACAATCCTTTAACTAAACCTCAATGCCTCTATAACCCACGCAGATACAACTGTGGCTTTCTGTCCTATTGTGGCAGGACCATAAAAGTCTTTTATGGGTCTTTTGCTGTGTAAAAAACCATAAAATTACAAGTTGAGCCTACAAAATAAAGTTCTTTAGCTCAAACAGTAAGAATTCTACAGTGCTTTCATAAACTGAAGCCATGATTTCCAGCTCACAGTCAGTGTACAAAGTTAATAAGCACGATGGATTAGTTGAGGCAGTGGCAATTAGCTGCAGATCTCTTCATCACTGTCAGCAAAAGTCACTTCAAATTGCAATGCAATATATGAGTTAAAAAATTCACCTCATTATTGTACACAAATCTTCTCCATGCTCCAAATTTTAGCGACAACCATAAGCTAAACATCATGCAATAGATACTAATACTGTTAAAAGTCCAGTATTATTCTTAAATTTGAATGAGATACTGGTAGAATATCATGTTGCTCAACAGAAGAAAATAAATGCACACTTGAATGATGGATCCTTTTACCAACTCCCAGGCTGTATTTGGTTGGATTTTCTAATTCTCAATTCGTTCAAACAAAAGGATACATCCATAGAACAAAAGTAAAAGCTTTACCCACACTAATTTTTTTTCTATTAAAAAGAAGAAAAAAAAAAGCAAAACTTAGAAAAAAAATCAAACAATACATAAAATGATTTGTCTTATATAATCCTACTAAAATTTGGTCTCCCAACAAGTTGCCCTCAATGAACACAGAAAAAAAATCACATATATTAATAACTGATAATACAATCAATTATGGGGGCAGTAAAAAGTTCCATCTATTTTTGTTAGCAGGTTCCTATGAAAGAAGAGTGAAAATTTGGAGTGTTGATTTCGTACATACATATAACACAAAAGTAACCACAAGTTAAAAAAAGCTTAAGGGAAAAGTTATTATCTTGTGTTTCTGGCTGTTTTCTGTGAGTTTTCTCATGTAAATCTGCTGGCAGCTTCCCCGCTTGGAACTCATTCCTTTGATCTTCAGTGGTGGGGGTGCTGGTGTTCCTAGAAAAAGACAACACCACCAGCTTCCCTGGCAAGTTCTGCTTTAGTGATTCAAACTGTTTAACAGCTTGGGCTTGGGATTTCTCAGGTGGAGTCCCAGCTTTCATGCTATTAAATATGTGCTCCACTGCTGTTACTTCCCCTCTTTTTTTCAGGAGGGTTTCCTCTGGTTTGGGGCAAGTACTGCATCTAAGTCCTGCAGTACTTAATTAAAAGTGTATTGCCCTTTCCCCATCATGCAGGTAAGGGCTAATTCAGCCTTGCCAGATTTCTGGCATGGAATAACAAAAGTCATATGTTTTTACAACTAAGGTAGCCATCCACAAGTGGGAAGCTCTTTGAATTTTAGTTACCAGTTCCACAAAACTGAGCTCAGCAGCGTTTAAGGGAAAAGTATTGTTATTCAATTTCCTGTAATGAACTGGCAAGATAAAAGAATTAGAAGGGAAGCATAAGACCATCCCTCTACTGTTGAAGCAATGTGTGCTAGTATCAGAAATTCTAATGTTAGGTTTGCAATACTTAATACTGCAGCTGTTAGTAGATCCAAATTAGCCATAACTTCAGAAATTCTATTTTGCGTTGCAGCAAATATCCAGCACTGTGATAGTGTAGTCTCTGGGTTTCCTTTGGGGTTAAGATTAGCAGATTTCCATTTCTCACTTGTGAGCCATAAATTGACCTTGGCAGTTTGTCAAATAACCCTTGCTCTGGTGATTTTAACTCTTTGCTGCCTGGGAAGCACACACTGCCTTTCAACATTCCACTGAAAAATTAATACTGACTGGGTTTTATTCTCACCCAATTCATGTCTAGACTTTGCCATTGTGGTAGCCATAGAGAGCAGCGTTTCAGCAGCAGTTTGCTGGCTCTGACAATCATTTGAGGTTTCAATTTTAATCAAGGGTTGTAATGCTGCTTCTTCATCATCAGATGCCAATGTAAACGCGACGTCTCACTCTATTAGAACAACAGATTAGCATACATGTCTTCCAACTCCTCCACACAAAAGGTCTGAGTAAAAAGAACTTATTTCTAAGAATGTTACTAGTCCTACACCCCAAAATTTTTCCTGTACAGCTCTCTTTCTTTCATGCACAGTCCAAACCTCCGTTTGAGGCTCCCTAGAACACTCGTGCTCAGCAGCAAGCAGCCTCTCTGCCTGCAGCCTTTTTTCGTTTTCCTCATTTTGCTGACACTACAATTCTTTTGCCAAATCTTGTAAAGATAGTATTGTTTCATTTTCAGATTTCTGAGTAAGCAGTCTGTCATTATCCCTATTTTCTTATGCCAACTCCACCCTAGGTGGAGAGGGGCGACTAACAAAATTTTCAAGAAATGAAAACAAAATATTTTCTTTACACTAGCCACCCAGGATAGCGATTTTCAAAAAAAACCTACACAACCTCCCTTAAAAATTGCCTCAGAGGGGAGGCTGTGGCAAAGTTTCCAAAAGTTTCTACAAAAGGAACACTCAAGGTTTCCCCCAGAGGGAAATGTAGTGTCCAAAGGCATTTCAGGTCAGAGGACAGCATCCCACTTCTGACAGCAGTGAGGGCATGCAACCATTCAATATAACACTACAAAAACTTTAGAGAACAGTGAATATTGAGCAGAAACATTGGAAAAAAAACCCAGTGACCTTAGGTAGATGACTTAGGTAGTGACTTAGGCAGATCCTTAGGAACATAAAGATTGAACAAAAGATTAAGACCCAGTTTTTGAGATATGTAAAGTTATAAAAGTTTGAATTCTTCAGGATTCCCATTCTCTATTCATGATTGAATACTCATTACAAGGTTATACTTTACACTACATCTCAAGAAAAACAACAAAGGAGTCATGCTGTTGACATCTGTTTGGATCTCACTTGGCAGGGATGTGAGCCTCCCCAGGGAAGCCACAGTCACCATTTCAGAACTGCTGTGTGCTGAGGTTAAAAGTACTGAGTACAACAGTTCCTTAGAACAGACAAACACATTGTGCTCTGGTGATGCATTCAGCACAAAAGAATTAAGTTTTTACAGATCAAAACCCTGATCTCTACTCTTAAATTAGAAGATGAACAAAGCACTGACAATTACATGAGTGTAGGTTTCTTTCTAAGCAGCAGGACTCAAACCACATCCTAGGTTTCCTCACCACAGCCCTGTCATTCTTGTCCTTTATACGTCATTACTTACAAAACTCTCGCACAAAAATCTGTCCCTTTCTTGTTATCAAACAAAATTTTACCTTACAAATCTCTCTGCAATACACATCTCACTGATAAATGCATGGATCTCCCTACTATGTCAATTTACAGAGGATACAAACCATGACAGCTCCCGGCTACAAGGTGTTGTTGCTCAAAATGCACCTCTTTATGCTCTTTCCTCCAGAGTCATCTCGATTAAACTTCAGAATATCATTCCAGAACAAGGCTGATACATGCACTGAGGAGTGCATAAATGCCTTTTGTTTGCATTCTCTTTTCCCTAGGGCAGTAGCTCAGTTACAAACCAATTCTCCCCACTCATCAAATAGAAATCCCTCACCAAATAGAACAGACATTTTCTGTAAATAGCTCCCCCCAGTCTTTACATACAACAGAAACATTACCATCATCTTGCAGGCAACAGCATAGCTCAATCCACGGCTAAAATTTGAAGTCTGGAAAGCTAATAAAATTAAAATAGCAATTAGAAAGATGATTATAAATAAAATCTCAATGTATTTTTTTTTAATGCACACTCTTCTGCAAAGTCCCTTCCTTGAAAAGTTGTGGTGCTTACTGTGGACAAAAAATCTTGGTAGAGAAAAGAATATTCTAGATTTTTATTGTCTTCTTAAACAAATGTGGGCATATGAGATTCTAACCAAAATGATACTAGGGTAATTAGCACCAAACTTGCTCCATTTCAAAATTCAAACACAGCAGTACAAAAATCTCAGGAGAGTTCTAAAGTTGCAGAATATACATTTCTCACAAATTCCCAGGCAACAAGTCAATAGCCCAACTTTATACTTCCTCCCCATCCCTCAAATATAGAGAAATTCCAGGTAAAGAGAAAGGCATTCCATCCCCCCTCAATATAAAATGAGCCAAACTGACAATCTCTCGGCATATTTTTACTTCTGACAGGAACTTTAATGCTAATTGATTTAAATAATATGAAGTATGAACTTAATAAGATGCATCCTCTTTACTAAAGCCAGGTCAGAAAACGCCTAGAAGAACTGTATTATCCTCTACTGGAAAGCAAATTAATTTGGCTGGTTTTTTTTTTTTTTTTTTAAATGTGTAGAACTCTGGTCTTGTTAGAGTGCCTAAGCATTCATGTGCATGTTTGAATAATTACAGGCACAAACTGTTCTCAAGACAGCAAGGAAGATGCATTATTGCTACGAAGGTTCATTTTGATCTCCTTACTGGGCTTGGCAGGCAGAAGCTGCTGGCACTTTCATAATACCAACAGCATTTGTGCCTACAGACACAGCCTTTCCAAGTGCCATGCAATTACACGGAAAAATGTTTACAGCTTCCTTTGTGTTCAGTTACAGGTCTCCTGGTGTGTGCAGTCATTTTTAATCAGAGTAAGACTTCCTCTTGTGGATAATGTAGGCCTTCACCACAGAGCCAAACACAGGAAATAAGCAACAGCTTATCCAGGATGATATGAGAATGATGAAGCATGGAGCACTTAAGACTGAGATAGGAAAATGATTGTTTGAATACAATGGAAGCTATGACATGAGCTAGCCTAAAGACAGTGCCAGAATGTGTGGAGGCGTGTCCTGTGAATGTGCATTCAGGGAAGGAATGCCATGAGCACCATCAGTGTTCCCATTCGCAGGTTCTGGTGGAACAAGAGTAATGTATCTGCAGTTTCATTGTGCAAAAATATCGGAGCTAAGGTGAAACAAACAAGGATCTAAAGTTCCAAATACATCACTTTTGACCATGAAGGTAGATGCAAACTCATGCATAGATTCTCTTGTCAACAGAACACACACTGCCCTCACCAGAGAAGGGCTGTGCTGCAACTCCTATTGCTTTAAGAATAAGATTAAGAGAACTGGGAACATAAATATTTTTAGTAAGTTAATACTGGAATAATAGGGATTTGGAAAATATAACCTGTTAATCCATATCAGTAGAAACCCCTTCTGTAGTTTTCATTTTATCATCTTAATCTGCCCCAGTAGGAATATTTGCCTGTCCATTTAAACACTGTACATGTTTTCTTTGCCACAGCAATCTGAAGAAATTGGACTGTAGCTTGCAATGATTTATGGTCACATTTAGTATTCAGATTGCATTCAGCTAAAAATTATGGTTTCCGTAAAAAAGAAACAGTATGTTTAAATTTTAGTTTTTTGGATTACGATTCTGCTGCTGAAGCCAAACTAAAAACCAATGAATGGTGTCCATAGAGTTTGTTACAGAACCAGAAATAGCACGTGGCTATCCAGCAAGGAACCACCTCCAACAACCTGTATGGAGACTAAGCCATCAAACCAGGACTCCATGACCACTTTGAACAGGTTTAAGACAAAATCTCACCTTTTTCTCACAAGCTGTATCTTAGAGATGATGGCTGAAATAAGTGCTCATACACAGCAAGATGAAAGAGTATGTTTAAAATATCACATGATAACGTTTTATACACAGGCCACAATCTTGTCAGCTTTCTTTCACTAAAAATATCCTAATGCCAAAATAGTTTTATGGTCGAGGTAAGAATTGATTTGGTATCACCAGCATATAACATGGACTTCAAAGAACAATGAGAAACAAAATGTCATGAGGAACAAGTTTTCATTATGTACATACACACAGGGCTAGACGATCTGCTCCTTGTAAATATCTAGTTTGCCATCAATTATGAATGGCAGAACTTAGTGTTCAGATGGGGCTTTGCTGTTTGCTAAGAAAGACTTTTCAGAAAAGTCAGCAGGGTACAAAAAAAATCCTGATAAGCAGGAATTTTCCCATAAATCCTACAGTGTTCTGTGTTTATCAAAAGCTTACATAACCTAAAAGAAATGCCAGCAGAGCATAACATAATTTGGAGAGTACGGCACAGTAGAGTGGGATGTTTTTTTTGTTCATGCAGTGCAAAGAGAGAGAAGGAAGATTATTCCTTATGAATATTTTGCAGAAATATTTCTGTAACTAAAGGCTACTTTTATTTCTATCCTACACGTCATATTTTCAGTATAAACCTAATTCCACCACTGATCTGCAGAGTATTTTTATCTCTGCCCTTGCCCATTTTTTTACAGAAATACCTTTGGACACCTCTAGTTGTCTGCTGCCTGCCTATTTTTATTTGATGAGGACAGTGTGAACTGAGACCCTGGGTCTGAATGTTACTTTCCATTTGTCTAGCTAGCAATCAAGTATTTATACTAGAAATGTATCTGTGATACTGAAGCTAAAAAGTGATGATATTTCCCTGAGTTTTCTTCATCTTCAGCATATCCTCTTTAAAGAGGGAGAAGGTACTGGGCCAAACAAGTCTAGTCACATTGCTTCGGATCCAGGAAAAATCTCATGACATTTAGGACATTTAAGTTTTGCAGCAAGCAGTTACTACTTCATTTCCCTTTTATAAAACGTGGCATATGGTCTATCTAATCCTTCAGTTCCATTTGAAAAGTGTAAGTTGTACCCAGCATGCTTATTTACCCTGCTTTAACCATCCATCTCTAACTCCTTAATCCATAGGACTGTAAATAAGAAATTAACTCGTTAATCCATAGGATTACAAATAATAAATGAGGAGCAAAGGAAAACAAGTATTTTAGCAGCCTAGTTATAGACCAGAATTTATTTTTCCTTTTTTTTTTTTTAATCTGGTAACCTAATGGCTTTATACGATGATCATATATTATATTATACTCACAATAAATGGGGTTTGCAGCCATCAACTCCTCAGATTTCATTCTGTGTTTAATCAATCTCAAAAGCTGTTTAACACTTCTTATCCTCTTTCTGCCATGAGCGTTATAAAACTCAGAGAACACAAGTGATAGTGTTCAGCTTTTTGTGCTCCACACCCTAGTTATCTGAAAGAAGCCTGATTTAAAAATGTAAAGAAAAATCTTACTAGCTCTTGAAATCATTTTAACTTGCTTAATCTGTTGTTTTCTTTGCACTTGTGTATAAATTCCCTGTACTACTACCTAACTATATCAACATATTTGAAAGTTGTGCTTTGTTTTTGGGTTGGTTTTCAGTTGTCATTGGGGTTTCTTTTCCCTCCATGTCACCCAGTCTACAGGAACACCACTACATGCTATGTAAAATTCACCACCATATTTTTTCCCTATATAATGAAAGTTTTGGTGAGCATATGCATGGCAACCAGAGTATACTGGATAAGGTTGGTGGGGCTGAGGATGTAATATGAACTAATGCCTTCATTACAGTTCTCACTTAAGTTATACTCTATTTCATATAAAAAAACATACAGACTTATTGTAACACTTTGAAACCAGCATGAAAAGTATTTCAGGATGAGAAAGGCATCTGTGATTGGATGCACAATCTAGCAATTTTATGACTCTGAATTTCTCTACGAGTCCGACAATGTCTTCTCAAAACAAGAAGTGCTAAAATTCCAATGGATTTGTCTTACTGTGACAGTATGTGAGAGCTGAAGCAACAATTACGCATTAATTTTCAAACTTTCATGTACGTGAGGGTCTTTTTATTGAGAGACTGCTCTAAATTTTTATTCCCGAAGGCAGAGAAAATGTGCAGAATGAGGAAGTTGAGTTGAAAGTCTAGTAGAGTTCCATTCCCTGAGAAGAAATTAAGATTAATAAGTTAATTTCCTCAGCAAAGCCATAATGCCTGTTCAAGAGACATCTGTGTGAAATCGGACTGTCCCTAGCTTAGAGTGCATCACAACATTACAGAACCGCCCGTTGCATCTCTGTATTGCCCAGTTTATCTTTTGATCCTTAACCTGTTCCAGACAATGCAGGGTCTGGAAACCTCTGCTGATAAAGCCTCCCATTTATCATGACACTTCCCCTGGACTGAGTCCTGCAGGTGCATGCTCTGCTTGCCTGCTGCTTACATTGCTTTGCTTTGTAAAGCTTGAGAAGTTTTCTTACTGTCCCTGACCTTGACTTTTTATAGTTTCTTCTACTACAACATTAGCATATCTGATTCTTTCTAAACTGTTTTATTCACCTCTTTCCTGCAAAGTTGGACTCAGTAAGCTCAAGCAGATGAGTTCAGTCTTACGTTCTCATTTTGCATCCAAGAGAATGTAATGATTGAGTTCCACCGTGTAGCAAGGACTGTACAATGGCTCTACCATTTACATAAAGAGATACGTGAAGTTGAGTCATGTGTGTCAAACAACTTAAAATAAGCTTTTAAATTGGAATAAAAACATAGTCAGCCTTCTGCTCAACAAATGCAAATATTTAGTGAGGCCTTCCTGCTGTGTGTTTCTAAGGAGCAGGTTCCCTTCAGCTATGATGAAAATCACCTCTAAAAAAAGTCTTTGATAATGCCGTTCTTCTCAGAGAAGGACAGGTCGATGCCTAAAGAAATTCTGAGATTCTTTTTTCACCACTAGAAAATTTTTTTTTGTTTACCTGTAATTTGCTATCCAGCTACATTATATTCCTTCAAAACAAAGCGCTTATGCTGTTTTATCTCTGCAATATCACAGAGGTTTTTAGCAAGTAGAATGGAAAAAAGTCAAATGAATTTATCCCAAATGTGCTTGTTCACCATAAATAAGGCTTTCTACAAGCTTATTGTCACATGTTTAGAAATAGGCTATATAATATATATATATATAAAATGCCATCAATATCCCTTATATAATGTACAGTAAAGCACCTTGCATATAAAGCTACAATAACACATAGGAAAGATGGATAAAAGACAAATGCCTCATGATAATGATAATGAGAAAACTGAACACACTGTCTAATGGAGTTCAAAACAATATATTTTTAAAGAATCATTATTTTAACATGCAAATTTCCTACCACCTACACATCTTTAATTGAAATTGCACTCGAGCTTTTAGAAGTCATTATCATGTCATATCTAAAAAGTGCTGGCTGAAATGCAATCGTAAAATTGACATTTCTTCACTTGAAAAATGCAATTCTTGTGGTGATAAACTAGTCGCCACCAAATATCAACTGCCCTTAAAGACATCACGTTAATAATTCCATGAGGTCATTTATCTTTCCTTTTCGCCCAAGAATTCAACGTGTTTCTTGCATCAGTCTGTTCTGTTTTGGTTTAGTGTAACGTGTACAGCATCTGACAATTTGTGCCTTTGCATGACTACTTTGATTTTTTGTCCTGTGTCCTCTGGCACTGGCTGGTTTTTTTTCTAGGCACACTGAGAAGACTGGTTCAGTTTTGTTTATATCAGGCGCTGTGGCAGTCTGCATTGGGCAGGAACTACATCCCCTGTTCTTTTCCTTCACTACTAGCTGGTGCCTGCCTTGAGGCTCTCTTTCAACTCAATCTACAGCTATCAAACCTGCAGAGCACAGCTCCACCAGCTGTTCTGCACTCTGACCTTTACTAGAAACATTTCCACAATTTCAGTAATCTTTTACTGTCTTCGACTGTTTCTTGCTCTCAAGCAAAATTCTCCTTCTTCCAAAGGCAGAGTGAACATTCAGTTTGAAATGTCCAAATCTGAGTAAATTTATCTGAGTATAAGGACTATATTTTGTATATTCTTAAGCTGATTTTTGTTTTAGTAGGTGGATATAAAATCAACATCTCCCACATTTTAGATGGGAGAATAAACTAGAGAAAAATCTTGCTTGCTGATTTTCTCTTTCTTTACTAATTGGGTACAGCTTTTGCTTCTATAATCTTCTGGAAAGAAGATTAATTTTGAGTAATATCCTGCACATTGTTGAAATGTTGAAATAAATCACAGTATCTATGACTGACTTGCTGATAGATGTAAGAAATTCTCCTTTTTCCCCTCCTCTGTAGAAATTCTAAGGCTGCAAGTGGCTTGAAGGAAGAAAAGGTGCTCTGGGCTGTCACTTCAGTTCTGTGAAGTTTCAACTGGCACAAACTCAGTAAGCAAGGGTTTGGGGAAACCACAGAAGGTAGACGCAATTGGGGTAGATCAGCTCAATAAATTAGACCTGTTTAAAAGGACTGTGTCATCCCTATTTGTTCAAGGTTCATTCTCAGCTGTAAACTTAACCAACCTATGCATATCAGCACCAAAAAAGAGGTGAAGCAGAAGTCACGTTAAGAAGTAAGTTATATACTACATCAGCTCACACTCTGTTCCTAAAAGTCAGCTTCACATACAGCAAAACCCAGGAGAAAGAATAAGAAATATAAGAGCAACAAAGCAACAGGAAAACTTCCATGAAATTGCGTGACATTGCTTCTAAGTTTTGTTCTTTTTCTATTTTCCTCAATAACTAATCGGTCAGAAAAAAACTTGATCAAAGCTAGCACATACTGCTCTCACTTAAAAGCATTGCTCAAAGATCTAATCCATTTGACAGTGATCACTTCAATAATGAATTAACTGAAATGTAGTTTGCATACAATCAAATTGGTCAATGCAGTAAGCAAAACTAACCTGTGATGTGAAACTTCAACTGCTATCCAAAATTCACACCGGCTGTTTTGTTTTGAGAGTTTCAGTGCCAAACTATTTTTTCAAATATATATTTGTAAATTGGAACAGAATCCTTTTCATTAATGCCATGTCAGGAAGAAAAATTATTAGCACTGACTGAGTACAATACTTCCTTTACCCACTGGAGTACAGCTCTTTACAAAAGTGATATATCAGCATAAAATGATCTAAAGAAAGTGTGAACCTTGCAGATTTATTTAACTGATGTTAAATGAAACTGAAGAAAGCACACATTTTACATTGTAGGCTGTTTCATGAGAAGTGTAATTATTTACATTTTAGTTTTGTGTGTCAAAGAATAATTTTTCTCTACTTGCTAGTCCTTTCCAGTTTTTAACATATGTCTTGATCATAGCAGTTAATCTTACCCATGTCCCTCTGAAAACAGCAAAAATCCACTTGTATCTACCAGCAATTTATAGAGGAGCACACTGACTTTTCCATCTCCGACAGCAAAAATTCTTGAAAATATTTGTAATCTTCTTAGTTAGAGTTTTCAGCCAGAATTTTACAGCACAGATTGGGTTTGTTACATTTTTGATGCATGCCTGAAGAATTTTGTAAAGGTTTGCAACAACCCCTAACAACCACATCATGCAGTAGGAACCAACAAAGCTGGTTTGTTATTATCTGGGGTCAGGATTATGCTGTCAGAGGTAACAGAGTTCGAACCATATTCCTAAATATCATTCTCCATAAGTGAAGATCCTCCCTGAAGTATGTCTGTGGAAGGAAATCTTCCAGCTGAACAGACATGTTCAAAGTTTTGATATAGTTTAAAGTAACACCCACTTTTGAGAAGTTCATTTACATACATACTAAATGATAATATTTTCAGTCATTGCCTGTTTTTGCAACATGTATCATGGTCATAAAATCCATATTATGAGAATATATTTACTAGCAGAAATAAGAGACATAGGTTAAGTCAAATTAACAGTTACCAGTTCTTACCCAAATGCTTAAAACAAGACCAAAGACAGATCAAAAGTAGGCATTAACTATCACATTCATATTCAGACTAGTCTGTGAGGGCAAACTGAAACTTTTTCCCGTATGGTTTTGCCTAGCCTTTGTCAGATTTTTTTTTTTAACTCTTTAAAGCCAAAACCTAAATGCTACATCTTAAATATTCATATACTTACTGGTAGGTGTTATAGAAGTAAAAGTCATCTGTTTAGCTAGACAAACATAGAGACATAAAAGGAAAAAGCTGTCACCCACCATTCCAATTGGAAAGAAAAGTAATTTACAAAGTAGATTAAGTACATAAGCAGAAGACAGGATACCATTTATTCACTAACCTTGCAAATTATCAAATTAATATTCTACTGAAAATAGAATAACTGATGAATGTACCTCAAGGTCAATTTTCCACTCTCCAAGAGGTTTCAGGTTTTCAGCCAAATGTAATTTTGTAATTTTTCTCTCATGCTGCAATACAAGTGAGGAAAGGCAGCATCACAGGGGACCCACCGTTTCAAATGCGCACTTACTTGGCACAACTGAAGGGTAATGCTTCAAAAATCTCTCAGTCATTTCAAGCTAAATGCTAAATAAAACAGAATTATGGGTTTGGGCGAAGAAAAGGATTATCTTGTTTTGCCTTTCTCCCAGTATCTCTGGAAAGGCTTCTGCACGATGGTATCAGCAATACTTTTCTCAGTCCTACATTCCTATGAATTTGTATTGGAGACCTAATTTGCTTTCACTTTGAAATAAAGCCAGAAAGATGCCAATTTGTAAGTTATATAATGCAGTGCACTCATGAGGAAAAAATAATGACTGAACATTCAGAATTAGCATATTATCACATTTGACTGTTCTGTTTTCTCCCACACTCCAAGCTTGTAAATATCAGCCATTACAATCAAGTAATGTTAACTCATGAGGTTGATCTTTAATTGTGCTGACTCAGATGATGCTGATGAGATTTTAAACTTTGGAACTTTCTTGATTAGGTTGCAATGTTGAAGCCTGTTAGTATCACCAGAAATCTTCTGTCTAGACACGGAGCCATGTTTTGGGGGTGTGCATGGTATTTTTTATTCTTTGTCTTCTGTGCAGTCTGACCACGTTACTGTTGTACTGGAAGCAGCATCAGCCTATTCTCTATAGATAAGAGCACCTCCTTTCAGATTCCAAGAAAAACCCAGTCACTATCACAGAGGGACAAAAAATGTGGTAGGTTTAGAAATTCTTTAATGTGAGAGTGGTGAGTGATTGGAAGAGGTTGCCCAGAAAAATTGTCAGTGCCCCATCTCTGAAAGTCTCAAGGCCACGCTGGAAGGGGAAAAAATTTCTGTCTTATTCTGTGGTAATGTAGGAGATACAAATAACAATATGCACCCAAGAGAGATTAAACATTAAAAGAGGCCAAGTTTTGTAGAACTTGAACTTCTAAAACATAAAAGATAAACAAAACAAACAAAAAAATCCCTCATTCAATAAAACCAAACAAATCCATATAAAAACTTTGAAATAACAAGTTTGAAGAAAGTAAAGAGGTTACAAAAGCAGAGAAGAAATGTTTGTTCATAGGGTATTTCTGCATGATATGCTCAGTCTTTCTGCATTTCATTTGGCTGAATAGGTGAGAAAGGAAAGAGGATCCCAGCCTGGATGAAATCAGACCTGCATAATGTAATCAAGAATAGAAAGGCATTATATATTAGACATAACATAAAACAGGTAGAAGATGAAATGAGGAAATATAAGTCAAATACGGAAAATGGACATAAACTGTACAAGAGGCTGAGGTAAGACTTTTCCCCAAGTACATTAAAAACATTGTGAAAAAGACAGATCAGTGGGATTCAGAGAGATGGCAAAAAACAATGTGCTGACAGCAGAGATATGAATGAAAGTAAATACATTCATTAATTCCATATTCACAACAGGCCAGGGTCATCAAGAGGTGTCATTTGTGGAGGATGAAAAGTTGTTATTGGGAATGATATGTCACCAGAGAATGTTAAAGGAACGCCAAGACACAAAGACCAAAAAAAAAAAAAAAAAAATACAGGGCATCAATAGAAAACTAAATATATTGAGATGGCCTCTAATCTTTAATTCATTCAGAGACTTTTCAGTAATATACTGAAAATAAAAGGAACTCGCCTTACAAATCCAGTCTCAATACAAATAAATGAAAGTGTACATTTAAATTAACATTTTTCTTGAAGAAATCAAGTGAAGAAAAACTGTCATAGTGACCATTAAGATCTCAGGTTTTGTTACATTTTTTTCTAAGCAGAGGATGTTTATTCTTTATAATGTATGTATCCATACTATCCCAGGTTTTATGAACAATGCCTTAAAAATAAATATATATTAATTTAGGATTGCTATCACATGCATTAAAATATGAAATAAGGATATAGAGATTGATGAAGCACTAAAATAATATTGTATCTGGAGTTAAAGAACACTGCCCATCAAATCAAATCAAGATTCCAGCACTACAGGAACACTCTTTCTGCCCACTGCTATGATTATTCACACAGAAATCCCAACGCTGAACAACACAGCACTACATAAATCATGACAAGTGCAAAGGGAAAGCCTCCTCAGTACTTTTCCCCGATTTGAATTAGGAACCTTGCCCTCTAAAATACCCAATTTCTGTCAACATCCTTAAATACCCAGAGATCGGTTTTTTACTATTTTCTGAGGTAATTCCTAATGTGCTTATGTTGTTTTTTAAGACAGTCACAGCCAGCAGGAACTACAACTCTTGACTAAGTAACTGGATAATGAATTACAGTTTCTCTTCTAACACTAAAACAAATCAGAACCTAAGCCTAGCAGTTATGTGGGTTGCAGAATTTACCAGGGAGGCTGCTGGCCCTGTGCATACATTTCAGTGAAAAGCCTCCTAATCAGTGAGGGACCAAGCATACGCTTAATTATACTTAAGCATGTGCTTAAGCATTTCTTAAATTGGCATTGTAAGTAAGATTAAATTTTCTAGGATATCAGTCTGACACTAATTGTAATCAATGCAAATTTATTCTCTCTGGTATTTGTTCACAGAGCAATCCTGATTTCAATTGAATACATCTATTGCTCTCATTACACAACTCAGATATTTCCTGTCTGTGGACTGAAATAAGCAGTTACTGTTCGTGAGCATTTTTGGATTGCTTACATCTCATGGAATTGTTTTGTTCTGCTGCAAAACAGAAATTTTGAAACATTAAGCCGGTAATATGGTATGAAAACTTAGCAAAAATATTTATCGTAAAGACACGACTAATAAACTACAATTCTACCAAAATCATTCCAATCAATGGCTTTTAAGTGGAAGTCTCTATGCCCTATTTGTGGTATAGATAGTTGAACCTGTCTCCACTCTCAGCTGCCTGGGTAGCTTAGCTGAAATAATTTCAGTGCTCAGATGTTGAAAAGCAATTTTTCTTCTCTCTGGCTTGGTACTATAGACAATGCAAAAGCCAGGAATCACTAAGTGACTTTTTTTTTTTCCTTTCCTGCTGTGTACAGTTGAGTTACAAGGGCTCCCTGCTCACCTCACCAGAGTTTGAGGGCTTATCTCTTCCATGAGTAAAAGGCCACACAAGGGAGTTAAAAGGGGGGGAATTGAGCTCCCTTGAGAGAACAATTATTGTCTATCATGCACCACAGGAGAGCTGCTTGCACACATCCCTAGCATGGTGATGTTAGAAGGGAGGGAACTAGCATTTTCTAGCATCATCTTTAATAGCTCCCTAAATGTGAAACACCAAGTAGTTTTGCCTGCAACAGCTTGCAGTTAGATGAATTTAGAATTGTTTCCTGCACAACAAACCAAAGAGCTTATATGTGTGTGTGTGTGTCTGTGTATGTATATATATCTATATCTATCTATCTATCTATCTATATATATATATCATTAGTCCAGCTCTTTGATTTACAACTCACCTTTGGAAAGACATCTAGTCTTAAATGTACAGATTTCAAATAATAAAATAAATCTAGTGACTTCACCACATCCTCAAATAGTCTTTCAACAGCTTCAGTACTTTAAGTTAAAAATATGCATTTAATTCTAATTTTAATCTATCTAGCTTCAACTGCAAACTGGATCTTGCATTACTTTTTCCTGTACCATGAAGAATTACGTGCTGCTGGATAGCTCATCCCCAAAAACATACTTGTAATGAGTACTCAAAAGGTTTTTATACCCTCTTTCCAGTAACTTGGATTTTCTTACTAACACAAAACTCTTCCTTTCCCAAAAGACTCATCCTTGTATCTTTTTTTCCTAAAATCTTACTTGGCTTTTGCACAAATCTTTTAAATTTCTGGGCTGAAAAGAGAATCTGAAAATGGCAGTCTAGCACTATGCTCAATAATATCAAATAGCAAGCTCAGACTTCCTATTCTGAGCTTATTTCATATTTCACACTTTCAGCTTCCAGGCTTTAGTGAAGTTCACATTCATTTGGCTAAGACAGGCTTTAAAATCCAAATCCATACATTAAGTCTAAAAGTGAGACTTACAGATGGCTCAAAAATTTAAAATTGTAATCTCCATACAACTACATCAGCCTAGAAAGATAAAAACTTCAGAGGTCTATCAGCTTTCAAAACTCACATTCCTTATGATTACCAAAATTCTGGTGGAGAAGACTAATAGTGGCTTATATCTTCACACAGCTGAGTAACTTGATGTTTATGTCATGTTTACCTCCCAGCACAGTTGAAAAACTAAACTCTGTATGCATCCTGAAATGCAGCAGAATTCTAATTCCTTATGAACATGGTGGAAAAACAGGGCATTCTCTTTTTGTTTGTAGTTCAGTTAACCCACCAAATATGTGAGACGCTGAGACTTAGTCCTCCCTCTTTGAAGGAAATATTCAAATACACTTCTAGAACTACTCAGAAAAGGGCACGTACTTTTAGTCTATAGGTGGTTAGCCTCGAAGTATAGACATAAATAGATACATATAGGAATTATAGAGGGGTCTGAAGGACTGCTCTATAAACACCTCCAGGAAATGCTTCATTTGGTACCTGTGGTTTTCCTTCTTTAAGGATCAGAAAGCGAACATAATTCTTGCCTGACTCCTACACCAAGGACTCTTGAGATACTTTACAGACTACCTTGTTTCTAATTTCTTGACCTAGGAAGAGACGCTCAAGACAGCTTTCAGCTGGATTTTCTAATTTAGAGATTCATGCTGATGTTCACTTTCTCTAGACTGATGAATCTGCCATTATACCGTAATGCATCCCAGAAATCTGCGAACAGAGAACATTCTCCTGATATCACTGAACAATTCCTCTAAATCTCCAGCAGCTGGAATGATTTAGAACATACCCAGCACAAGGCAGCTCTTAGGAAACTTTTTGCACAGGAGTTATGCATAACTTGCATTCAACTCTTTTGTCCCTGTTTTAACACAACTTCTAATGGGAACCATGAATTTCAGCTTCTCTCAGGCTTCAGCTCTGCAAGAACATCCCCTTTCTTAGACAATATCGTTGTATTCTGTTATTCCTGTATTACAAAAAACCTTCATGTTTTGGAACATATTATTTGAACTTTTCTTTAGCAATGATCTTTAAATTAGTCTGATAATTTATTTAAAATTCCACTTTTTTTTTTTTTTTTTCAGTCTG
>VZTE01004902.1:90724-104384 GCA_013397775.1 Eulacestoma nigropectus
CTGATAATTTTTTTAAAATTCCCCTTTTTTTTTTTTTTTTTTTTCAGTCTGGATGTCACTGCATTACATGCTAGAAGTAAGTGTCTGTGAAAACCCAAAGAAACAACCTGGCTGATGTACCCTTTTTCCCAGCATCTTGAGATACACTACTTTGCTTCCCAGAAACTCACAAAGTCAAGTTTAGCCACAGACATTTCCCCCTCCTATTCACATTACCCCAATTTTAATGCAGAACATTTTAAACCAGTATTGATTCTACCAGGGGAGGGTCACTGTCATTTATTTGCTAGTACCCCATAACATGGACAGGCTCAGATTTCTCTTAAGTTCTTCCATACAAAGATACTCATTAACACTGTTACGGCTACGTGAAAAGAAAACATTATTCTCACTTCTAAGAGATATTTCTTCAGCATTAGGGACACCAGAAGGGGTAGTGTTGGACAAGAGGAGGATCAGTCTCCAGAAATAACAATCGAACACCTTTCACAAGCGCTAAATTCAGTTGAATAAAAGCTAAAAAGCAGAAAATAGACTAACTTGAATTGCAAATGTAATCACTGGTGCCAGACACTAACCTTAAAGCTTTCAAGGTGAAACGCACCCATCCCTGCACCACGCTGAGGACTGAGTGCAGTGCCCTGAGTAGGCATTGTGAGAATGGAAGTCATCGACCCCAGCTGTGCACATGATAAAGACTTGCCTCAAAGCCCTTCTCACTCCAATTCTATTCATAAACTGAGAGAAAAGCTGCATTTTTCTCCTTCCTCCTACATGGTCAGAAACACAGGATCTTCATAATAGGGAAAATGGCAGCCTCTCCCTCCTCCCATCTGGATAACTCTCAGTCATATAGGCAGCTTGGCTGAGTGGCATGAAAATTCAGGAGTCAAAGCCCTCATATAAGGGTTGCATCTTATCTTGTGGAAGATATATTGTGCTCTAAAGAATAAACAAGCTGGCTCTTCAATCACTCAGAAATAGAGAACAAAACATTTTACTTCCAACATGTTTCAAGTAATGAACCAAAATAGCCTCTTTCTTGTTTTTCCTTCATTTTCTCAGTTTTACTCCTGATACCTACTTGAGTGGCTCAAGCTGACTGCAGTGCAGCTAAGGATCAAACACTTAAACTTTACTTTCAAGCATCAGACACTAGACATGCTTATTAATATTCACCAGATAATTTTCTACTTTGCTGATGAAAGTTCTCTCAAAAGACATTTCTTTGGTAAAAAAAAAAAAAATCCATATACACCAAACGAGCAAGCAAACAGTATGAATTATTTGAAGGCAATCGTATGCAACAATGACCTTGAGAACCAAGAGACTAAGCATTCCACATTCAAATAGTTTAATCCTGCTCTTTCTACAGCCAGCATTTAGTGGCTGCTGATGATCTGTGGCATATGCAATAAGGCTGAATCATCAACCCTTCCTATGCAGGCAGGTATATATGAGTGCATCTACCAGGAAACCACGGTTTCTACAGAAGTGCAAGGTTCTGAATAGAACTGGAGAATGCCCTCTGACCATAAGTAATATTCTTTTCCAAACTGAGGCTTGAAGACTGAAATCTTCGCTAAATAAGGCACTCAAACAAAAAGTGGAACAATTCAGAGGTTAATAGCATGTCCAACCCAAATACTTTTCAGCTGTACCATTCCATCCCCCAAAAAACCAGAGTTACTCTCTGAACCATGATAACAGACTTGATATGTGAAAGCAGATTTCTGGCATTACAATTGCAGAATTCAAACAGATCAGTTGATAAAAGTATTTTAAGGTACTTTTGCATGTACAGGTTCAAAATAAATGTTCTGAGGTTGGGAAAGGTTCTGACTAAGCATTCAACTACAAGCAGTAGAGACTTGTCTCTCTCAAAGGTAATAAAAAATTTCACTTGTCAGTGACTAGAAAATAGTCAAATATATCAAATAAGTAAGAAATAATGTCTAACTTTTGCTGTCCTCTTTTTATTAAGTACCACGCAGTAAAACATCAGAATTAGATAATGGACAAGTTGATGAGCCAGAGAACCGCAAGGATTAAATGCCATAAAAAGGAGGAACCATAAAACATCGGAACCACATCGTATCACATACACATTTGCAAATCTTGTACCTTACTGTTGGTAAATACTAAAGCTATGCAAATCAAGATAACCTTCTCCCCTTTGCCAAAATGTATGTCACATAGCCACGGCAAGCAGTTCTTTTGCTGAAGAGATTAATTTTGTAATATTAATTTTATAAATACATTTAGTAATGCAACTTTGAGGAAATACATGTAAGACTACAAATAAAAAAGAAAGAAACTAAAGATGTTTGGACATCATTTGCTTAATTCCATATGTTGTGTTATGACATTTATGTGAAGTGTGCAGATGTTAAAATTTTATATGTAGGACATTTAAAAGTACGTCTTAGTTGAAAACTGAAGGTGAAAGATGTGGCTTTATTCAGAAATGTTGCTGCATTTTTTATAATGGCTTTTCTTATCTGAAATAGTACAGCAGATTAGTATGGCAGAAAGTATAAAGTACTAATTCTAAATATCTTATTAATAAAAACAAATGGTTACGAGAAATTGCCTTTGTATATTAATGATTATTTGATGTGTTTGATATGTTATGAGAAAACCATTGTAGCTAACTATGTTTTTTAGTTTATAAGTGGGTTTTACATTTAAAGAGGAGGAAAATAGATCTTCTCTTAATATGTGATTATTAATAAAATTACCCCAAGATGAAAAAAGAGTTTAGAAAGTAGGAGGCTAAACATAGATGCACAAACAAGAGCACCACAGAAAGATGGAAGAGAGGTTAAAGGGAACATCCTTGTTCACCAAATGATCTGTCAAGTTCGGATATAGGTGTAGCAGAGAATCAGGACGAAAAGAACTTGGGAATAAAGAAAGAAGAGTTGATTGTGCTGAAAATGACTTACGGGTCATGGAGGACCCAACTTGACTAGGAAGGGGGTAAGGATGACTTAAGCAAAACTTAACCTGAGGAAATGAAGCCAGTGAATAAAGAGGGTCAAGGATAAAGTCTGAGGAAAAGCGCTTCAGTGCACAGATTGAGTTCAGCTTAAATATAAAAGGGAGAAATGTGGGTGCTGGGGATATAGACAGAGAGTTAACTGGAATAAAGGAAAATGCTGTTGTTCTTAAAGGCTGGTGTTTAATTCTTTGTGTGTGAAACAACAGAAAAAAAGTAGACATTTACAATAAAAGAAGAGAGCCAAAGAGAGAAAAAATTAATGGGAGCAGAAAGCACATGGAGCATGAGAGAAATTTAAATTACTGAGGAAAAGCAATGAAATAACGGAGAATATAAAAAAATCTTCAGTATTTTCACCAACAAAAAAAAAAACCAGAGCTCTGAGAGGAAGGAAGCTCATATCAGACTTTGTATGTAAAATTATTGGCACTCACTTTCAAAGCTTTGGTATCAAAAATAGATAAAAGTGATCTATAGAAGTCTGTTACAGCAATATAAATTGCTACAAAAACGACTGTCAGCAAGTAAAATTAACAGCATCACCTGAACTGAAGAATAAATTACATAATGAAGTGTCTGAGAATTCTTTTTGGGCAGAAATCTTCCCTAGGAAGAGCAGTGTTACATAATCCTTACAGAGAAAACTGACATAGTTTCCTCTACCAGTACTTGCAGATAGATATTCTGCTATTCTGCTACACCACCAAGAATTTTACTATCGTTAACATTTTTATTGTTTACATTTCTTTATTTAGGCATCCAGTGACCTTAATTCCTGTTGTCATTTAGAAATGGTACGCTCCAATTTAGTATTCCCACTAAAACCACATGATGATTCCCCTTCCTCCTCCAACTGGAGGCACAAAAGGCAAAGATCATGAGCTGAGAGAAGAACAATTTGCTGGAAATGACAGTGAGATAAGAAAATGATTTGTAACATCAGCACTACTAATGACAGAGAGTCTAAGAAAAGAAATTATTCCTATAGAAAAAAACCATCCTTCTTCCCTGCCCCCAGTAATTGACAATACTGGATGGCTTCCTCTGCCATGTTTTCTCAATCAGAAGGAGCCCCTTCTCCCTGGAAAAGAGTCCCTTTCCCCCACCCCCAGCAACTGATGTGAGGTGGTATAGAATATGCCCTAGCCTTGCCCTCTCTTAGTCACTGCAAAATATTAACCCCATCCTGGCCAGAACCAGGACACTTCCTTCTCACCAGAACAGTCTGAGAGCAACAGACCCCTCTCAAAGACTTTGACTTGTGACATTGAAGAAAACATGGAATGGGAGTCAAAGAATAAAAGCAAATGAGAGGAGTACGGCAAAACAAAGCAGAGAGTGTACAGAACCCTCTGTCAAAAGCAGACTACCCTCTTCCACTTGTCTATCCACTGTCAGGTTTCAATCTACCAGGAATATCTTGCAAAAAGACAGTCTTGAAGCAGCAGAGGAAAGAATATAAGATGGTTTCTTGGTGACTCCACATTTTTTCAGGGAGCTCTCTCCTATGCGAAAGGCAATACCAAGGAAGAAAACAGAAGTTCTAGGTCAAGAAAAGGCAGAGGATGGTTCTCTCACTCTCAGTGATGAGTGGGAGGGGACAAGTTCTTAATGCTCTTCTGTGTCGTCATTCTAGATTACTCCCACTCAGTGGGAGAGTTGCAGGACCCTCTAAGTAAAAGGGAAGCAATGCTTTGGCTAAGTGAAGTGCACAAGGTCTAGAGCTATCAGGCAGTGCCACAGGAGTAATGACCGAGTTAAACCTTGCAGACAGACCACAGTGCACTGTAAAAATGAATCAAGCATACCAAAAAAATCCAAGCATATAAGAGATACTCACATTATCCTCTTCCTGACAGTTTGCTTAAATTGCATCAACAATAAATAGTGTCATTCCCATCTGCATCTGAGACTGAGAAATAGAGACATCAAGAAAGTTTGTGCTGAACTTGCAATCAAATTTTTACTTTTGATTTTACTTCATTTTGTCACAAAAATTTCTTCAAATGTAGGGAAATTTTTTTGTTCAGACTTTGAAATTTTTTCCCTAGTAAATGTGAAGGCATTCACAACAGATTCCCAGTGAAGTCAACAATGACTCGTGATTAATGGTTTGTTCTAGGTCTAGAAATCAGGTTCCTCATGGATCCATCTTTGCACCTATTCTGTGTAATAGCTTTATCAATAAACTGAAGAAGAAAACTACACTCTCTCTGTCAGATCCCTTACTAAGAATTCAGCTGCCTCAAGGCCAGAATTGATAAGGTGCAGCCATGTAGCCTTCTGAAAAAGAGCTGTGAGAAAAAAAAGCCATAAGAAGACTCACAGATTACCCCTACACTCTACACAGAAGGAGAGAAATTAAATGAAAAATGCTGGCATAAAGCTTAAAAAGTCAGATATATATTTATCTTTTTCTAAGTAGTAAAATACTTTTTAAAAAGTCTGAAATTAAAAGCTTGTTAAATTGATAAAAAGGCATAATAGCAGAGTTTATCACAGGATGTGTAATAGTAGAAAAAATTAGAGAGGGAGAGACAAATAGTTATGCATTCAAATGTCATCTGAGATATTATATAGAGTGCAAATACCATATGATTGTATGTACTGGGTATCTCACTCTCAAGAGTAACAAAAAGGTCGCAGGCAGATAAAGAACTCCACAGTACATCATGGTTCAGTAGTGTTGAAAAGATTATCAAGATGAATTAGCTCAGCAATTAGACTGTAAAAGGACATACTCAGGCATCTCACATATTCACATGGCAACCTATCAGTCCCAAATTCTGTCATCTATAGCCTTTCTGTCACCAGTGCATGTCACATACTTGCAATTTATTATAAATACCAACAAAACACCAAAGTAACTGGTTTAGCATTATTTGAGAAAACCCCCATCTCTTTGAATCTAGATACTCTTTAGAACAAAAACTATTTCAGAAATAGGTACATGTAATACTAGCAAGAGCAACAGGAATCAAAGTCATGCTCAGAGACATTACAGTAAATGGCAAGAGCAGAAAAGAGAATGACAAAAGCCTAATGAAACAAGAACACAATCTGCAAAATTTCATGCGAAATGTCAATCAGTCTACACTAAGCAAGTTACTTTGGTCACATCTTCAAAAGAGAAGACATCAAGTTTGATTGGAAAAAAACCGTGTCAGTTACAGTCTACCAAGGTCTACAGAAATAAAAGCGCCCTTATGAGAAAGACAGAAGTGTGACAACCAATACTGCAAGCACTATAATAAGGTATACCTCATCTGATGTACCTTCTCTCTAGGTAGTACAGAAACACAAGTTCCCTTCTGGATTTTCATTCTGATGAGCACTCAAAAGTTGAGTGTGATACAAAGGAAGTAAATTATTTGATCAAGATTGTAAAGGAAGAACACAGAAGAAGAAATATGGAACCCAAGCCTTGGCCATATACTCAGGAATTGGTTTTGTCCTTTTGGCCATGCTCGAACTGAGATCAACACACACCATAGATAGAAATTCAACAAGATTAAATTACACAAGTGGCCAAGAGGCCTTAATTTGACCAAAAATCAAACATTCCTTTGTTGTAGTGAGCAAAGAGGAACTTGGAGGAATTGCAAATTGCAGATACACAATTAAAAGTTGTAACCAAGAAGTAGTCATGTGTTCCACTGGTGTGCTCAGGAATAGCCTCATCATTTGATCCTGTCTTCTCTGCTTAAAAAAAATTGCGTCGCAAACCCAGTGAATTCTTGTCACTTTTTAGCAGATAAAAGTACCTTGCAAACAGGTAGGTCTCTTATTGACCTTTTACACTACTTTCCATTTCATGAGCTCTCCATTAGCTACATAATAAAATAAGCTTTTAAGGGGCAGAGTGTAAAGCTTTAGATGCAGTAGACAATTTTTTTTCTTTTTCCGCTACAAATTCCCTAATGATCATACAAAGAATTCTGCAAATGCTATAAAGGTTGACTCACAGTTAATCCTTTTCCTGAATAACATAACATTTTTGTCATTTTTCTTTCAGTGTAACTACAACGTGTACATGTGACTGCACCAGCATCATCTACCAACACTTAGTTCGTACTAAGTGATTAAGAGCATCAGAAATTTTTGTCTATCTTTAAACAGCCCAAGTCACATTTGTTCAGGTATTCAGGCCTGTTCATCTGTATGCAATGTTCAGGCTGATTGCCAAAATCATAAATACAGAGGCATAATTTGTAAGCATGAATACTCACATTCAAAACAATCCTCCCAGACAAATGTTCCTGATATTGTACATTGTAGAGAACTTTGGGTAAGGATGCCAGATTTGGCTCCTTTCTGATCTAAATGAACAGAGAAGCTCCCCTGTGTGTAAGAAGGAGTATAAAAATGCTCTACAATCCTTAATGCTGTCAGTTTAGAAAAAAAAATTAAAATCACATCTTTGCATTCTGAAAATAAATAGAATATACCAGCCTGCAGAAGATCTAAAACCTCTAGGCTGTAATAACCTTCCATTGCTATGTATCAATGAAAACATTTTTTTTTCTAATTAAAAATTTTAAAGGACATATACCTTTTTTGTATATTGCATACTACAAGGTTTACCTCAGAGGTGTTTCTCAAACAACATGTCATACATTTCTGAAGCAATTCTTCATGCGTATGGAAATCTGCCTCATTTTTAGTCTTTGAAGTGAACTGTAAGGGAATATTCACATACATACCCTAATGCTGATTATTTTATCAGCCACTGGAGCAAAAAATGCTTTATCACAAAGACACCAATTAATACAAAAACAAAAAGCCTTTCACTTTTATGTCTGATGTTGAAAGAAACTCAGTTACAAAATAATTAATGAGAAATGTAACTTCTGTAATACACATTGTGAACACAGGCTCCCTGATGCTTAGTTTAAAAAAAGTGCTCCATTAGGATTACAAAGGAAATACATATTTTGTTTTTCTTTTCTGCTGCTGAAGTATTGCATATGTATCTTTATCCTTTCTTGTGCCATACTCAGCTGCACAGCATTTTTATGAAACACAAAATCTATAGAGTAAATTATATTGTAAGTCATGTGAGTAGTGGTTAATAAAAAAAGCTGTTGTAACACTGTACCAATTATTCAAAGTTTCATTCATTATGTTATTTGTATACATGACTCAACAACTATCTCAAAACAGGCAGTCTTAAAAATTATATAAAGAAACATTTTCAACTTCCTGAAAAGTCAGTGTAATTTCTATTTTATTTATTGCTGTTCAGATTTTTTAGGTGAGTGCTTCAGCTGCCCTCACTTAGGATTTTTCTGGAGTCTGAATTGTCCTGAAACCATCAGCCCAAGGACAGTAAACTGCTGTGAATTGAAAATTAGATGCATATCAACATAGTGCAGCCAAACCACAGACTCACGAGTTTGTCAAGGGAATGCTGTGTCACACTGCTTGGTTTGTGAAGGAAGAATTCACCATGCGTGTAACAAAGTGATAATTTGAATAGTTCTTTGCAATGTCTTGGGAAAACAGAAGGCTAGTGAAAGTGCTGGAAATGCGCTCCACCTTTCCTGCTGGAAATCAATATATGCACAAGTCTTTGCCTCACGTACATGAAGTGGCAGTAACCAACTTTTGAAAACTTCGTGGAGGGTTTAGCACACATTTCTGTTGTTGATCATCCTGAGGAAGCAACCAGGCTAAAGTCCCTTGTGCCAGAGTCTGCACATCCCAGTGTTGCCCCATAGAGCTCACAGCCTGAGAGTTTGCCTTGCCAGCTGATTTTTCTGTTTTTGCTGCCTGTGATACTGCTTGGACTGCAAAAAAATGAATGCCCCCTGCCCCAAGGTGCTTCCACTGGTAGAAATATGAAAGGTGTGCCTGCATGGCACATGGGTAACAGCAGAAGGTATTTTGTAGAGAGAGCTCTGAGTAGTAACTTCTGTCAGATCTACTGACCTCTACACATCCAAGTTGGAGGAAGCCAGATTGGAGTCTCTAAACTAGCATGCCCTTTGATGATTTACAAATATTCCAGCCAAATTCCTGACAATGCTGTGGAGAATATGGATGCTGTCAGAGCATTTATACTTCAAATTGCTCTCAGCTATTTCCATATGAATCAACTTTCTAACTCTGGGCAACAGCAATGCATAATGTCATGAATATAAATATACAACACTTGGTTGACAAACAGCTAGGCAATATAAAGAAGTTTCATGTGTTTACACAAATATATAGCCTAGCACACCCATTAGTTCAAGACATCAGATGACCTTTATGTTATGCTGTAAAGGTCAAGGAAGGATACAAAGAAAAAAAAAAAAATCCCCAACCAAACACCAGACAGATTTCGTACAACTTACTAACTAGAACTGTACAGGTCAGAATGGAAGAATTCATTGGATTAGCCTCCCTGCAAACAGGTACCACCCCAAAGCTGTCACTCAAGATCTTTTTCCTTCTTCTTAATAATTCATTTTTCTTCCGTATAATTTCATCTCCATTCCACCTTCCACCATTTCACCCAGCACATAATCAGATGTGTGACCCAGCCTCTCTGAACCTGCATTTGTTTCTGTGGAAGGAGTTTATGAAGAGTTGATGAGAAACTCATTAAAGCACTTGATTTCACCTTTATTCCTTAATGCTATTAAAAGACATGTGTTCTACCTGTTGGATTTTTTACAAAAAAAAAAAGATTTTTCTAGCCCAAAATCTCATGGTCACATACATGGAAGTAAACCAAAATGAAGCAGGTTTTATCTTTCTCATACATGTAAGTAATAATATTGACATCATTGTTATTGATCAATGATATACTGAAAATTCAATTGTCAGTAGCTGGAGGTAAGAATCAATATGAAATTATTATTATTATTATTATTATTATTATTATTATTATTTCTTCAAGACAACTGAACATCAATTTAGATTGTTAATAAAGTTGCAGTATTTTAATCAGAGCAGAATAGCATTCCAGATCAAATTAAATTAAATAATTTGTATTGCTGCTAGACATTTAACTCTGTAGAACTCTTACTGAATGAAAAAATCATTTTATACCACAGTAAGAGCTTACAAGAATCAGAGGCAAAAAACAAGACATCATATTAATCTATTATGTTGCACTAGAAAATAAATGCCAAGTGAAAGTCTGTTTAGCACAGTACACAGAGTAATAAAATCTTATGATTATTTTGCATTTACAGTCTTGTAGTGACAGTGCTCTCTTTCCTTAGTTAGAACACTTCTAAAGTTTCAGATTGAGATAAAAGCCTCAATTGTTATGAAGCCATCACAGCACGTCTTTCTCTACTTTTGCAAAACTTTCTATGTGGCTCATGTTACAGAATGAATTTTGCAGCCATCAGTAGATTGCTCATCTGCTGAATAAAAATTTAACTTCCAATGAGTTTCCTATATCAAAGAATAAATTACATCTAAGTGGTTAGTCTTGACTGGCTGATTGGTTGAGAAGAATATGCTATTAGTCTGCAACAGAAATATTAAAATAAATTAGTTCAAGCACAAAACTACTTTAAATTCTAGAGAACAGCATTTCAATGCTTTGCTGGTAATATTTAACCATCAGGACCTCTAGTCACGGACATTGCTAGGAAAAAAAGGTAGCTTTTGCCTCAGAGACTTCAAATCCGAGTTCAGGCAAATGCATTATAAACTAAGAGACTATAAAGAAAGGAAATATTGGGGACTTTATAGTTCATCTTTTGCTGCAACCTTACAAAAAAGGATTAGTGAAATTATCTGGAGTGCTCCAAAGGTGGCTAGACATTCTAGGAATGAACATCTGTAGATGTTTCCATTCCAGACACTTGAGACACTTGATTTTTATTATGGTAGACTTGCCATTCTGTTTTAATGAATGTGTCTCTGAAGCTTGATTTATCATCAAAGCTTCACATCCATCAAAGTTATTCTTGGATCTGTTTCAGAGCAAATTATTGTCTGAAAGAAAAAAAGAAAAGATGAGTTAAAGGAGGATGGATAGGCACTGGTCACCCAACTGCTTTCAATGCATATTCAGTCAGATACACATTATGTAAGCAGAAGACCGTGCAAGTGTCTGAGCACAAACATTTTCACTCTTATAGAAATAAAGGTGCACAATCAGGAACCTTAGTTTTGTAAAATTACTACTTTCCTTTGATTAGTCAGAACTGCACTGCTGGCATATTTAACACGATTCTTCATTCAGATAAATTACCATTAACTTGAAAGCATAAGAGATTTAAATTCCATGAAGGAGGCTATAGGTCAAAATTAAATATGTATTGGCCTATTTCTGTTGATTTCTTTATATTCAAATTGCTTAAGCACCTACAAGTAATCACAAGGAAAGGAGAAATAAAAAAGTGAAGTATAAAGAAGCACAGTGGTATAAAGAAATTGAGTCCATTTCAATTACTTTTTGATGGACATTAGTTAAAGTGAAGACATCTATACTCTTGTAAGGGACTAAATGATACTGACATATTAACTAAACATAGATGACGCCAGAATGACAAAGCAGTTGACACAAATGTGATGCCAACTTTGCTTTTTCTTTTATATTAATAATATAATTACTAAATGTAAGTTCATGCAATTAGGTTTTTTCTAATGTAAATCAGATTTTACTGATATTACAATCTAGGGTGTATCACTCACACTTTCCAGCTAATGCTTCAAGAAACTTTGACAAAATATTGCAAAGGTTCTTCTGGAGTTAGAATATTCCGAACCAAACAATTTGAGGTATTACCAAAAGTACCAGATAACATTTCCTCCATCTATTATGCCACTTGGACACTAATGTATTAGATTTGTGACTACAAGAGATATCATTAAAAATGTGAACGTGAGAACAGAGTCAAGCTCTAATGAGCTTTAGACGTTGGTACTTTCCAGCTATGAAGTAAGGTGTGGCAGGCAAGCAGAAATGCAATGTACAGACCAGAGGGCAACAAGTCAGTACAAGAATCCAGGTAGATTAATTGTGCAGCTTGATTTGTTACTCTACTCTGCGTGCATTCACGCAAAGCCATCTTTTGGAGCTGTAAGTAAATAGCTGATTAAGTGAAACTAAACTGGAAACTACAGGTGGAACAAGGCCTCTGCTCCAGGTGCTTTGAAGTTGAGGCTCAACAAAGGAATGAAAAAGATACTTCCCAAAATACTGTAACCACAAAAAAAACAGTACCAAGTACATATCTCAAGATAAGAGATATCTCATATCTCTTTTCTAAGTGCCACATCCAGTGTGAAAATAATATTTCATCTGCCACAGTTGCAGATACTAAAATGAAATAATTCCCAATTCCCTCAAGGTGAAACAACGTAAAAAGGAAAAAGCAGAATCTAACATGAGGTTCCTCCAATAACTTCTTTATTTTTTGAAAAGTCACACATTTATATAAAATATATATTTAGTTTTCATCTTTCGTTAATGGAATTTTCTGTGAAAGCTAGTGGAGCTGGAAAAGAGAAGCAATTTCCATAAATTTCCTTCTGCTTCTTTGAAAAACAAACAAGGTAGTTTTTTTTTATTATTATTTCATATAATTTTCACTTTTGGCTATCTAATTCAATTTATAAAAATAGGTATAGAAGTTCCTTTTTTCTCCATATTGTAATAAAATGGAAAATCTATTGCTTTGCTATACAGCCTCTCTTAAGATCTCTTACTGTTGTGCTTAATCAATTCATATCGAGGCTACTCTGTGTAAGTGGATTTTCTCTCTCTTTTGCTCCCAGCCTTTTTCTCTCTGTCTGCTACAGCTCACTGAAAACTTCATGTTGAGAAAGGTAAACTGCAGGAGAAAACAGCCTTGTCCACTCAACATCCCAAGATTTTCACACAATCACTATGCAGAGAGAGAGCAAGGAATGTGCCTTTCTTACTATTAGTGAGAACACCTTTGTCGGTCGAAGGTCAAGACGTGCTTGCTTCAAAGGGCAATCTGGAATAGCAAACAGCAAAAGTCTATGAAGTCTGTCTCAGTAAAGAACTGCTGGACAGTTTAAAAGACTAAGAAGGGACCAAAGGAGCTGACATATCTGCGATGATGCAGTCTCATTCATGCCTACCATTCCTGCTGTTGATTTTTTTGTTCTTTACAAACATGTTAAGCAAGCTCATCTGCTCAGGCACGTCCAGCTACCAGCACTTCACAGGCTTCTAAGATCCATTCGTCTCTCTACAAAATAAAGCCCTGAAAGCAAATCATCTGAAAAAAGCCCCACTGGCACTACAGAAAGGGAAAAGACTAGACATGGTGTTTGGTATGTTAAAAGACAATTACTATGGAAATGAGTATTCTATCATCCCAGTAATTCCATTTGTTTTTTGTTTATGAAACCGTGACATAATAGGCTTGAAAACACAGAACACCTATGATTTGTAGCTACAAACAGTGGGAAAGAAGCATATATTAAAGAAGCTGGCTTTTCAAACTTGGACAACATTAAAATGGCATTTAATAATAATAATTTAATAATAATAATTTAATAATAATAATTTAATGATAGAATTTAAAATGGCAAAAACTAAACTCAGTGGAAATGAAAAGTACCCAATGCAATGCAACTCATCAGTACTACATATTGCCATCATAGGGGATGAAGAGTTCCGGTTTAAGCCTTCTCTGAATGAATTTGGTAATTTAACAAAAAAAAAAAAAA
>VZTE01004902.1:105005-131327 GCA_013397775.1 Eulacestoma nigropectus
AAAAAAAAAAAAGGCAAAGAAAGGTCTGTCTTCACGTTATCCTAAAATATTTTTAGTATTTATCATAAAGAAATTGGTCATATCTGCCTTAGACTCAAAAAGGTACTATGATGTATAAATTTATGTGCGTAACATAAGTCTACACATACACGTGTTCAGAATTATGAACATGTTCAAATATTTTGCTAAACCAGTTCCTTAAATATTAATCCAGTCTTTTCTAGAGCCCAGTGCTGATCTCAGATTATTCATATGCATAATATTCAATGCATTAAGGACATGCACCCTTCACAGTCAACATCTATCAGCAACTTTTCTAGAAGGCAGTCCTTTAGAGAACATTTAAGTAGACCTCACACGAACATTAAAAAATATAAAAGCAATATTTATTATTTAAGAGGAAATCCTAACAAATCATAATTACAGAGATTAGATGCCATTCATGCAAAGGCTCATGTTATTTATTTCAAAAACAGATATTCAATGTAATTCACCTAATCAGTTCTATAAGGGTTTTTAACTATCTTAAATTAGGAATCAAATTAATGCCATATTCTATAATAAAAAAAACTTAATTAAATAATTAAGAGTTAAGTCTTCCAAACTGATTAACAGCCCTGAAGAAGAAAGAGCTTGACAACTGAAAAATATGCTTTGGGCACAGCAAAATAGGGAGAATATATGTATATTAGTGATTAGGCTCAGTATAGGGATCTAAATATTTGTGACTGCTCTGGGAATGACACTACTATTGATAATTGTCAAACACCTATGAAATGACTAAAGTGTGCTCATTAAAACAAAATGTTAAATAAGCAATCTTGAAAATGCAAATGATGCTTCCCAAATGACATTCTCCTTCTTTCACTTTCATCCTCCTTGGGTTTTAATACAGGTAGACACATCACAGTGGATATTAAACCCCTCCCACTTTATGCAGACATACTTTTCCATAGTTCAAACTGCCTTCATAATTTTTCCTCTATGCAATATAAAAAATAAAAAAAAAACAGTGAAGAAGCCTACTGGTCATCATCATAGTCAGTAAGGAAATTTCTATTAAGATTATTTAACAGCAAAAATGTCAAGTGAACTAAAGCCTTTGGTGGGGTTCAGGTACTCTAGATATTATTATTATAAATAAATGTACATAAGGTTTTTGACTAATATTTGTCTAAAACAACGATTTTCTTTTCATACCAGATAAACCAGCTCCTTATACATGATATTCACCCAGTGTGGGAATATTAATAAACTAGTGGATGTAAATTTACATAAATAAAAACTGCTTTAACAGCCCTAATCATAAGCAAGAAGACTACCTTGGTGGTTAGTAGATTTATCTGTAATAGGGATAAGCTGTTGCAACCAGCCCTGGTTCATTCCTAAAGGGGGAAGAAAAAAAAGGAAAAAGAGATAAAAAAAAAAAAAAGAAACTTGTGTAAGAAATCGTCTGCAAACATTTTTTTACCCAGTGGATGGCTGACGTCAAAATACTCAGATCTTGAAGTTTTGAGAATTATCTAGTTCATGTGATGATTTCACTCTGAGATTCCCCATCAAGTAAATTCATAATGACATACAAAATGATAACAATATTATCCTTCTTATCATACCCTTCTGTCTTTTTATCAAAAGATTTCACAAAATAGCCCCACCCGGGCACAATTTTTCTTTCTAAAAGAGGGTGGCAAGCTGACAGGAATCGTCCTTAAAAATGCAGCCTAATTCACATTTTTTGAAGAAATTAGTAATATTTCCCTTCCATTTTTGATCAGCATACAATTCATTTGTTAGCAACAAGAGACCAAATTATTGCCTTTAACACTGGACCCAGTTATTCCTCAAGATTATTTTACTGAACTCCTCAGTTAACACTGAAACAGCTTAGGGACCACCAACACAGCAATTCTGGAGACTGAGCTCCCTCCTCTCATTTCCTTCCACCCTGGACCCAAACCTTTCCCCAAGAGGCTGGCTTCTCCTGATGGTTGCAAACAACATATTTGTTCTTGGAGACCATAATGAGAAAATTACAAAAAACCACTCAAAAAACTAAAAAAAAATCTCACCAAAAACTCTAACATCCTTTTACTTCCCCCTTCCCAAGAGCCAGGGAAACAGGCCACATCAGAGGAGAAAAAATATTTTTTTTTTTACAAAGTAACAAACACAATGTCTTTTAAACACAAAACAACTGAGAAAAAACACATACTAACTGAAGGAAGAGATAACGTACTGCAGCAAACTAAACACCTACAAACAACCTGAAGACAAGATACGTAATTACACGTCTCTGTTTTAAGCAGAAAAATGTCCCACTAACTATGACCTCACTGCCCTCCTGTCTCCTCCTTGTGCCTTCATTCTCTCAGCCCTATCCAAATTACCCTCTCACCTTCCCTTGGAATACCTGCCCCTATGATCTCTAAAATCTATGCTGCTGTTATTTCAAGCTAATACTTTAAGAAGAAAATTTAAGCCAGGCAACAAAACTACTGACATCAAATTGACAGAAACATCATCTGTCCGTGAACCACTAAAGAAAACGTCTTTACAGAAAAGTCTTACTAAGCCTTCCTTCCAAACAACAAGAAAAAAAGCAATCCTATGAGCTCTAATGAAGACTGGTATCTCACAGATTTGTGACCAGTGGTTGACTGACCTTGATGTGTACTGAAGATGTAAGCGCCAAGCAAACATTTTCCGAGCCTCGGACATTTATCACATTTTTACTGGATAACCAAGTAATACAGCATCTCTCTCATTTGGGCATGTAATCCATCTGCTTATTTCAATGTAATTTTGCTTTGACACTTTAATGCACTGTCACATATGGTCAAAACAAGCTCCTATGACCAAAGTGCATCTAAAAATTATTAGAGACAGAAATACCATGTGACTGCAAAAACTCTGTTTCACTGGCAAAACAGAAAAATTGCAAAACAAACATTGTTTCTACAACTAAAATGGTGGCTCCTCAGCAGGCAAGTTCTTTCTGATTCTCACAACACATTTACTCCACTAAATATTCTACATGTCAATAATCCCCCAAAGTCCATATAACCTATCTCTTCAACTTGATCTTGCCCCACCCCGCCATTTTTTTTAAGTTAAACTATACCATAGTTTAAATCTATACAAATCTACACAAAATATCTACCTTAATGGTAGAACCATTAAGGTCGGAAAGGTCCTCCAAGGTCTTCGAGTCCAACCTTTGACAGATCGCCACCATGTCAGCTAAACCACAGCACTAAGTGCCACATCCAGTTGTTTCTTGCACACTTCCGGGGATGGTGACTTCATGACCTTCCTGGACAGCCCGCTCCAATGATTAATAACCCTCTTTGTGAAGAAATTCTTCCTGATGTCCAACCTCAACCTCCCCTGGTGCAGCTTGAGGTCATTTCCTCTTGTTCTGTCGATTGTTACCTGGGAGAAGATTAACCCTACCTCACTACATGCTCCTTTCAGGGAGCCATAGAGGATTATAAGGTCTCCCCTCAGAAAAGATATGCCAATATGTACCAAATAATATATGCCAATTCTCCCATAATTGCTACAGTTCTTAACATTTTTATGAGTTATGGAAATATTGTCTAAAATTTCGTTTCAATATATATTTTTTTTTAGGTATGACCTTAATGTGCATAGCAAAAAAAGGGAAACAATTTTGCTCTTAAACAGCTTTTTTAATGTCTATGAAAACCTTAGGCAGTATATTCAAGAAGGTATTTAAAACCTTTAAGAAATCTTAGATCAGCTACAACAATGTTGAGCACGATCTACAAAGCAAGAAATAAAAGACAAATAGCTACTACCCTTATGTACAATCACCATAATTTTAGTCCCAGCTTGATAAAGCCTGACTGGAAACTTTTTTCTCATTTTCACAAAGTACCAACTGTTGCTTAGAAAAACGAGATAAAATAAAAATGTTAACCACATAGCAAGATTTTGAAACAGAAAATCAGCAAATCCCTATTTGTCTGAAAATAGTCATAGCACATTTCAAGTTAACTACTGGAATACAAAAACAATGTGCGGTGGAAAAACATACAGAACTTTCAATGAAGGGGGAAAAGTTGCCACAGTTTCATGAGAGAGATCTATAGGGAATGCTATCTCAGTAAACAGGAGTAGCAAGTAAACATTACCGAAAGTATTTGAAGCTACCTACACTAGTCTTTAACATAAATGCTGAAAAATTAAAAAAAAAATCCCAGAGAATCTATTATCCTTCATTTAAGAAGAGCAAGAAAAATTATAAAGGAGACAAATATACACGTTGATTTTTCATGAAAGCTGGAAAAACTAACTTTATGATGCATTTCCAGCTATTGAGACTTTCTTGTCCCTTCACAGTTGTACAGAATATTGTTTTCTGTATTCAAATCTTTTGTTTTCAGATCAAAATCACTGTATCTCAGGAAACACAGGACTGTAAATCCAGTTCTCCATGGGTGCCTAAATATGCAGTTCAGGAAAAAGTTACATCTCCAGTGACAGCTACGAAAAGTACAGAATATCCCCTTGCTCCCTTTACAGAGATAGTGTAACATACGCTTATCGTGGGGCTTTTCTCATCAGCTCAGACTGAGACAGAAAGATCCAGTTGGACTCAATTTGCATGTATAATATCAGAGCAGAATGTCTACAGATCTGTAAGCCAAAAGAAAAAGTATTCACAACTTTAGGAAATTAAAACTTGGAGTTGCAGACAGCTCTAGCTGATCTCAAGTCCCACACAGCTACTAACTAATTCTCAGGAAGGCACACAGGGAATTAAACATGCAGCTCTCATCATTATCAAAGATTGTAGCTACTCAGAGTCTTTATATGCTGAAAACCTACCCTGTAGTGTTTCTAATAGCATCCATTTTTGTACTGCAGGTGAAATGCTGATTACTTAATTTATCTCTTAGTCATTCGAAAAACTCCCACTGCATTTATTTAATATACCCTGCTTTTCTTCATCTGTAGATGAAGGCCACTGAAAAAATTCTCAGGGATACAACAGGACTATGGCACAACAAATGAGCATCACAGTATGAATGCATTACAGGGCATCAGGGTGCAACATAAAAATCTTCTCAACAGTCCATTTACGCACTGCGAACTAAATTCAGTCACTCTATTTGTATATGAAACTTCTACCTACCCCTGCAGGGCTAATACATGCATGTTCAACAGTACACTTCAACCTTTGATTGCTTCAGCACCTAGTTTGTCGTTTCTCCGATACAAAAATACACCATTCAAATATTTTAGAAGCATTACACGAAGGACAGGGGCAGAGAAATAATTCAGTACATCAAGTTTTAATAAGCGGCTTTCCTGAACAAGGGCACATTCTCTCTGGTTATGTATTATTTCATGCATTTCTGGCTCATTCCAACTCTTGAGAGCCGCTTTCCTATTTTCTTACCAATGTTTAGAGGTAAGCAGCATTTGTCAAGAGTACATACTGATCACAGTTTCCTCAAGTAATGAATAAGTTGACCTACAAAGAGAGAGAAAAAGTGATGTTTGCAGTTGGATATTGTCTCTTTCAATGCTGACTCACACTAAAGTAAAGAGAAAGGAATTCCTTATACATGGAATACAGCTCTTATTTCATTCTGCTTTATGAATACAGAAGTGCAGTGCCTGAGAAAAAAATATGCAAATTTAAACTCAGGAATTTTCCATAGTACTCATCAGTATATTACTTTAAGTTCCTCCCAGATAAGACTTTCGGAGAATTTACATAGTCTCTGGTCCTCCTTTCATTTACTTGATTATGAACAGCTAAATTAAATGACTTGTAGCTCTGGACATCCTTTTCAAAGGCAAATTTCCTTCTACAGAAAAACTTTTTAATTTTTTTTAAGCATTTGCAACACAGTGCCAAGTTCCCAACCAAAAAATCTTACAGCTTACTTGAAACAAATGGTTTTACTAATAGATGCTGTGGTACAACTCAGATACAGCAGAATTCCTTCTTTCTTCCCTGCCTAAAGAATTTTGTCAGCTTTTTCTACCTCCACCATCTCCACACCTGTTTGTCTTTTAATTAAGTGGGTAAGATCTGCTTACCTATTAAACAGTTACTTGCATGGCAAGCAGCATCACAGAGGTTGCTTAGCAGACTTCTGCCCTTCCGGTTCTCTGATGGCTAAAAAAATAACTCCACTGGCTTTGCTAAGCAGGGTAGGAATCATGTAAAAAAAAGATGTGATCAAATGAACACCTTTCAGGGACCATTTGCCACCACATTTATTTTATAATTCATCTATTCTCTTATACTGGGACTTACACCACCCTGTAAGGTACAACTGTACTTCCAATGCACTGCTTAAATGTTAATGGAGTGAAATTGCTCCCATCCATATTTTAACAGGCTTAAGTACATCAGCTCTCTCACTTCTGTAATGAAATTCAAGAGAAGTCTACCAGAGAAATTCAATGAAGAAGTTAACTCTGAACAAATTATATAGAGTTGGCTCAACTTTTAGTGTTGGAGTTGAGGTTTGTTTCGGGTTTTGGGGGTTTTTTTGGATGTGGATTTAAACACATGGTCATACTATGATACATTTCTTACTAGTTCCTAACAGTCAAGGAGTACATTGTGAAAAACTATGCTTTTGAAAACTTCTTTGGTTATGGGCTATGGGCTACAAGAAAGTTTTTCTCCCCCTCTAAAGCCACTGTTATATATATGTAATATCTACTCTTCAGTTTCCAGTTGATTAATTAAACCAGTTCATTTCAATCAAATAATGGTGTAATGCACGTGACATTTTCTCATAACTTGCTCATGTTGGGCTTTCAGAGACAAAAGAATTGAGAGATTTGGGGATGTTGAAGACCCCATACGCTTATGTATATATTTATATAAATATGCAATATAAAATTCTAAGGCAGCCAAACTCTATCAAAACTTGGGCAAACACTTTTCAAACCCCTCAACACCATCAACCACAAACAAGTGTGATCTCAGCAGTAAAATCACAAACAGATCAGGAAGAATCTAATGCAAACAACAGGTATGAGAAAGAACTTGATGGAAGATTTACTGATTAAGACAAAACCGAACCAAACTTGCAGTGATGCTAAAGCTTCTTAGTTTTGTCATTCCCCAAAGGAAACTAAACTGTACTCTCAAAAAAAAACCAAACAAACGAGTCTACAGTCCAGGAGAGGGCAACAAAGCTGGTGAAAGGGCTGGAAGGAATGCCCTATGATGAAGGGCTGAGTAGGTTTCTCAAGTTTGGAGAAAAAGAGGCTGACAGGAGACATCATTGCATCCCGCTGCTTCCTGAGAAGGGAACATGGAGATGGAAATGCTGAGTTCTTCTCTCTGGTACCCACTGATAAGACACAAGGGAAGAGTTCTAAGCTGTTTCTGGGGAAGTTTATACTGGACATTAGGAAGCATTTCTTTAGTGAGAGGGTGATCAGACACTGGAAGAGGATCCCTAGAGAGGTGGTCAGTACCTCAAGCCTGTCAGTGTTCAAGAAGCATTTGGACAATATGCCCTTAACAAGGTCTTTCAAGTTTTGTTCAGCCCTGAAATGGACAGGCAGTTGGAGTGGATGGTCATTTTATGTCCCTTCCAACTGAAATGTTCTACTCTGTTCTATAAATGCATTAGTCTAAAAAGCAACTAAGGACAGGCATCTATATTTTGCTAAGCAACAGCATAACACTTGAGGTGAGGGTGGACCAGGGAATTCTTTTTTAGATAAATATTGCGGTTTTCTGAACCATCATATTTCATCAGCTTGGTTAGATTCCTTGTGGTCCTTATTTTCTTGTGTGCTAAGTAAGTATTCTCCTGACTCAATGGGAATGGAATACAAGCAATTAGCTATCCACATGGATGAGGGCCGTTTGAGAGGTGTTTTTGAGCCACTGCTATTGCACGCAAGAAAAGACAACATAAAATGGACATGCACTACTTCTACAAGGAGAGTCACTTGACATTGTGTCAAATGTGGAGTAGTAGTTTTGGAGAAAATTTCAATTAAATAATTTCAATTAAATAGATCAGGTGATTATGGTCTGTGAAACAAGTGATGAGCCAAGAGACTCAGAAATTCGCATTTAGAAGAAAGAAAATGATACAGACCTTCCATTCAATTAAGACGGTACGTAACCAGAAACAATGGCAGTAAGTGGTCACCTGGACAAAGCAATTCAGAACACAAAAATGGGAGGAGTAAAGACTATAAAATCAGGTGGCTATCCAAATAAGACAACAGTTGTCTCAATCTTCCTGTATAACAGTTCAGTGTGTTTTAAGCTCTGTATAGCACAAGGAAAAAATTAACATTTTTAATATAGATTGTGCTGACATAAAGCTCAGATTATCTACGTTCTTTGGGGCATACATAACTGTTGCTGAAGCTCATGAAAAATGTAATAAAGAAATTAAAATAGTGGAATAACTGTGATAACAACAAAAAATAACAATGCTCCTTACAGCCAAAGCTAGGAAATATAAAGGATGTGATTTTTAGACACAGTACTCAGCTGAATTACTTGCTCAGTTCTTTACAGAACTACTTCTTTATTCAGTACCAAAAATCAATTTTTCTCTGAGGTCCAAAGAATTCCTATAATACATATACGAAGGGACAAATGGTAAAGGATATATATTAAAAAAAATCTGTTAGGGTATTGGTTTTTATTGGCTGAGAAATTTATTTTGCAATACTGAAAAAGTCCCTTCTAAGAAGAGCTTGGGTAATATCTACAAGTATGGACAGAAATCATCAAAAATATACCAAAGAAAGGATATGCTTGAAGAAAAATTCCAACTTCAAGTAGTCTCATCCCACAAAATCAGAGAAGAAAAAATCATTACTTTCAAGCGTAAGGCATGACTTTGGAATATTTTTCCATAAGGAACTGTGGAATTCATTTTGCAGATATTTTCTCCTTACTCAGTTACTTTGTTCTGCAGAGGGAAAGAATAATTTTTCACACAGAAGTCAGTATCGTGAACTTTGCTGCAATTGAAAGACTGACCAGGTGCGTACACTTAAACAAACATATCCCTTTCTTACGATTTTTAAATCCAAGTATTTCTGTCTATAACAGAGGGATAAGTCTGAGCAGTGAGGTCCTTAGAGTTTTTGAGTCATTGAGAGATTCTTTGATGATGAGTACTTTGAAAATAGAGAGAGCAAAATTTGCATTTACAGTGTTGTTTCCTCAAGACAAACACACTCCTCCACACACAACTTGAAGCACTTTAACTGTCGACCTCAGTTCAGCAACTCTAAAGTCACAGAGCTGAAACAAAGCATCATCTTTTGAGATTTTGACAAATTTTCACCTAGGATGTTTGGGTCAGCCTTCAAAAGGCACTTAGCTATCTAATTCCCATTACTTTCAAAGTGAGGAAAATAAATAAACAACTTTCATAGTCTAGCCTTTTACATATATGAAATAACCAGGGTTTTCTTGCTTTGTACTTTTAAAATGGTTTTACTTTTAAACAAGTTTCACAGTCTAATTCCAAAACTTTTTCTTTTATCTTCAGCAAAAAATTTTTTAGATTTTGATGTTTTGCTCTAGGTTGTTTAAGGCAACAAAGAATGCCTTTTTTCTCTCTTCAGCTGCTGAGGGCAAAGAAAAAATGAGAGATGTCAAAGCCTATAATATGTATATTGATTAATGACAAATGAGAAATTATGAAAAATATGTATCACAGGTTAAAAAAAACTATATTACAATTACAGATTTAAAAATAAACAATAGGATGCAAAAAGAGCAGGTGTCATAGCAAAACATTTTCCATTTTGTATATAGTACACTAATACATATACTATATTTAATAATTTCTCCTTCCAAAAGCAATGGCACATTTCTCACGGCTATTTTTGAATTAGAGCTGAATATCCTACAGGCAGATGCATGGCAAGATTTCCAGGTGAAGCCTGGAACATCACAGACTTCACTCTGAAAGACTTATAACAATGACTTTTTTCGCTTTATATATATGAACTTCTCACTACTCAACTTTTATTGATAAAAACATTTCCTCCTACATCAGCTAATGATCCAACACAGTATACTAAATATGCACCAGTGACTTTGAAGATACTGTCCTTGTCTTCCTCGGTGAGACTGACAATACTGAGTTTCTCAAAAACAGGTAAAAAGCCTAATTTCCCAGCATCAGTGTTTCCCAGCTTGCAGGTTATTGGCATCATATTTGGATATTTTTTCTAGTTTTTATCTAAACAATGTTTTGTTGTTTTAACAGATAACATTCACATGTAACTCAAAAGGAAACATATCTTAATGTATTAGAAAACATTCTATAAATATTGGAATAGCAAATTTAGATGAAATTTCAAAGCCTGACTTGAACAGTTTCACTTATCTCTAATAATGTCTATTAAACATTACTAAATGTTAACTATTAAAACTTAATTTTATTTTGCTCGTTCTAATACACAATATTTAAATGATAAAATTTTATGCTTATCCATCACTGAAGTGCTGTACTCTTTTAGGCATTACCCACCATCAAAACCCAAACCATTATAAACTACAAGTTTATTTTTTCTCAAAAAAATATTTCAAATATTTCTGAAAATGAAAAGTATGGCAAAATCAGGACAACCTTCCTCAATACTCATTTTCCACATAACCTAATCTTTTCATAAACTTTTCTCTGAAAGCAAAGAAATTCCAAGGAAAATGAACAAGAAATCCCTTAAGAAAACTGAAAGTAGAGAGGTTTACAGAAGCATACCAATTCATTTCTTGATATGAGCTAGAATAAGAAAGCAGTGGTAGGCACAGTCTACATAGAGTCTACAAGATCCATTTTCTAGACTTGATCCTGTTCTCCAAGCATATCTTAATAATCTTTTATAGCTTTATTTTCTAGTTTGGTTAAAGGGGCCACAACACAGCTTTACAGGACCAGCTATGGGATCTTGAGCAGACTGTTGCCTTTTTTCTGATATTAGGTCTACACAGTGAGATGGAGTTCTGATCCTGCCTTAGCAAACTATTAATCGGCAAAGAAATTTCAGAGCAAAATTATTAACCTATTCCATTTGTTATCTTCTGGTTTCACAAGTAATTTGCAGAGCTTAATAGACAGCCAAATGTCTGTAGAAATAGCTGAGAGTGTAAATGGGCTTGTCCCTATCCAGAGATGTATGATGTTATTATCTGCACGGTGTGCACAGAAACATCAATTAAAACTACAGAGAGCATATATAACATATCTGATTTCTTCAGCTTTTACACTTACCAGACAACAGATGAACCATAGCCATAGATCTACTTACTGTATATAAAGGAATATACACTCAGCAGAAATATTTAGACGTGTTCTGGCTGTAACATAACACATTTTTCCCCGATATATCGTTAGGCATTCATCAGCGTCCATTCCCCTCATGAGCATTTTCCTTAGCCTCATATCTGCCAACACAACTTCAACACACAGTTAACCCCATGAGCGGTATCCCACACAAGATCCAGGAGTAAAAGCCAGGGAGACCCCCAGCTTGCTTTGCCATTTCACTTGAAACCTTATGACCCAGAAAACTCACCTCAAAATGACCTTCCTATGTGAATCTCAGTTTCCTATATTAATTTTCCAATTTAATTACCTGTATTTCCCCAAGACAAATAATTTCCACTGTATGGAAATTTAGTCATACTTTAATCAAATCAGTGAAGGATTAAAGAAATGTATCTTTGCCAGTGTGAATAAGTTGGAGTTTTATTAATGCATATTTCAAAAATCTGAAAGTTCTGTTGTAGTAACTAGTTCATATTGTCTCATATTGTGGCTGTAATTTCCAACTGGATAACCTAAACTAATGATGACTTTGAATGACTGAAAAAAATTGGCTACAAAAATTCTTTAATAAAATTAACAGTCATAAAATTACTTTAATTAGAACAAAAGAAAAAAATTCTTAAATGATCTAAAGTAATACTAATTTATTACTATCAGCATCTCAGTTATTCTAAGGGAATAAATTAATAATAAAACCCACGAGTGTTCCAAGTACCCTGCAAGTTTAAGCTGTCAACATTTCATTATTTGTATTTATTTGTTTTTATTCTGCAGTAATGATCTTGAACAAAATCTAAAATTTTAAGCTGTGCAAACTAACAGTATAATTTAATGGGTATTAATTTAGACAAGTAAATCTTCCTCAATTTAATTTTTAAAGTTTCATCGTGCTTTATAACTGCTATAGGCTTAAGCAGAAGAAACACGCCTTTTTTCTGTGGGACTGACCTGATAAAATAACAATAGACTATGTTATGTTAGTTTTTGTTTAAGCTCTTTGCATTAATGCATACATAAATTAAACACAAAGGTAAACTGAAAAGCAATGCGCAGAAGAATGGCTTATATGGACAGGCCAGGGTGATGAGCAGAAACATTTCTTTTCAGAAGCTAATATTCTTTATATAATAAACCTGAGATCCTTATTGAACAATATCTTTCAAGAAAAATAAACTCATGACAGCTTTTAATAATGAAAAATAATTCATAATTTCAAATCAGGTGGCTGAGCCCTGTGGTATTATTCTCTCTGTTGTTTGGGTAAACCACTGTGGAATCAATTGCTCCTTGCAAACTTCATTCAAAAATCTTTGTATTACCCGTGACAAGTTCCTTGTTTCTTCCTACACACGGCAGCTTCTGCTTCGCTGTGCTGGGAGAGCAGGCAGCACAGCACAACCTTCACAAAGCTCCTATTTAAAAAACGCCTCGAGGAGGATGACTCACAGTCCTGCTGTTTCTCCCCGGGATTTCCTCCAGTGAGACGAACAAACCCAAATTCAAGAGGGGTTTTGGAAGGAGAACTCATTCTCCACCACATGGCAAGCAACCACACTAAAAGCTGCTAGACAGATGTTGATCCAAAGGGCAAGCAAACAAACACAGCAGCCAAGTGGCTGAATGGGAAATACTTATTGCCTAGGAAATAATCAACTTCTAAAATTCATTTTCTGCAGAACTGGGGAGGAGGAAGGGGGAAAGACACATACACAAAAAGAAACAACGCAAAACCTGAACATTAAATATATTTTCGTAGGGGTCACAAGACAAAACAAAACAGAATGTTTAAAACACTGAACGCGGCAGGATATTGTCCCTAAAATCAGAATGGAAAGAGTGCCACTTCATTTCCGAGCTCATTTGTTACTGTCCTGCTTTCAGCTGGGGTAAATTTCTTCTCGGTAGCTGTTACAGTGCTGTGTTTTGGATTTGGAATGAGAATGTGTTCATATTACACCAATGTTTTGAGTTTCCAGCTAAGTTGTATTTATCCTAAGTAAAGGACTTTTTCTTTCCTTGTCTCATGCTCTGCCAGTGAGGAGGTATGCAAAAAAACCCCCAAAAAACCAAGAACAAACCCAAAAAACTGTGAGGGGCCATAGCTGGGACAGGTGATCCAAACTGCCCAGCAGGGTATTCCACACTGGAGAGCACCATGCCCTTTATATAAACTGGGAGTGTTACCTGGAAGAGAGGCCTATCTGGGTTGGGGAAGTGAGGTTTGGCACCAGCAAAAGCGTGTGAGCAATTGTATTGTGAATCACTTGGGGTTTTTTCCCCCTTTTTATTATCATTATTATTTACCATTATTATTGTATTTTACTTTGTTTGCAATTATTAAACTGTCCTTATCTCAGCACACAAGTTTTACTTCAATTCTCCTCCCCCTTCCACTGAGGTGGGAGGGAAGAAAGGAGCAGTTGAGTGAGCATCTGTGTGGTGTTTCATCTCCAGCTGGGCTTAAAACCATGACAGGCACTTATCACCATTTCACAAGAAATGATGATAGGCAGTCCTAGCCCCACTACACATTATTGGCATTGGCACATCAGACTACATCAGTTCAGACAGCTGATTTATCCTCCTTATAGTGCTCCTGATAACCTTAAAAAGTTTTATCAAGCTGTTAAGAGAAAAAAATATTAGAGAGATAGGAATTTAGTACAAAAACTTCCTGCATGTTTACACTTAATTCACACTTCTAAAAGTTGCATTGTAAAATACCTGCTTTTTCTAAGTTACAGTGGAGATCATGTGAACATTTTACATACTCTGTATAAGTGTATTTCCCCATCTGATATTTTCCATTCTGCCTCCCTGAAGACAGAATGCCTTGCAACAACACCAAAATCCTTCCTTTGCTCTATCTTACAGAAGTTCTCACTTAAACAAATCTGAAATTCGGGTAAAGACTGGCATTAACTCTGGCTCTGGCACTGTCACTTGGCTGTGAGCTCAAGCCTTGGACTCAGAATCCTTCTGCTCTCAGAAAATTTGCTGCTCCTTACTAGGAAGATACCATTTTCTCCAGCTAATCTTAACAGAAATCACAGAAGCATTAAAAGCACTCAGAGGCATTAACCTAAGGAATGCATGAAGCTCTTTCATGAGTATAAGGTAGTGTGGACACTTCTGAACTGTGAAAATATGGAATTGTCAGAACACATCTACCTGTCTGTAACATCTGGCAAGTTGTTATACTTATCCCCACTATATGAAGTGTTGAGGCTATTGCAAGTAAAGGTCAGGAGGCCAGGGGGACTTAGGCAATGTAAAAGAGGCAGTGAAATTAAAACCTAGAAAGTCAACAGAGTCAGAACAAAGAGAGTTTGTGTGATCAAACCAAGGTCAAAAGATGCCTTTGCCAGCTCCCTCACTCATGGCTTGCACAAGCCCTCTGTAAATATATGGCATAGGATCCTCACCCTCCCTCAGGCAGATCTGTCAGTGTTCTGCAAGGCTGAATGGGCACAGTGCATAGTACATTCAGTAGCCAATCAAAAATTTCTCGTGAAGCCATGAGGAAGAAATCTGATTTCAGAAAATTAGCATTTCCAAGGGAAAACTTAATAATGCCTTAATAAAATTGATTCAACTGAAGAGAATGAATGGAAAAAGCAGTGAACTGCAAGAAGCAATGAAAATTACTAGTTTCCATTCTGTCAACACAGCAAAGGTGACTGAATTACGATATACATTAGCAAGATAGGGAAAATTACTCCTTGGTCAATACAGATCTTAGATATATTCATATGGATACATACAGCACACAGTTTATTTCCTTCTCTCTTACTCTGTATACACATATTTTTCAGAGATAAACCTGAAGTTATTTCATACAGAAAGAGTTTCCAGATGCTGTAAACTGCTATGGAGAATTCACCTTACATAAAAGATGGTTTCATGGTTCATGTAAATTTTCATGTAATGCCTTTCAACTCTGCGGCATGCATTTTCACATTTTATCCTCTTAGAGTTTTTAGTACTCACATATCAGCCCTGAATGCAGAAATCATGGAAACATCTCATGAATAGGCCTTGTGAGCAAAAAAACTTCCTTGTGATTTGGGAGAATCAAAGTTGTAGTCTTTCCTCCCAAATTACTTTCTGCATATTTATCCATTAGTTATAAACTGCAAAATGTTTTAGACCCTCTGAAAGAGGAAACAGAATTAGGTAGTGCACTAATCTAATCACTAAATCTTCTCTACACAATCAGTCCAGTTCAAAAAAAAAAATGGAAACAAGGATAAAAGTAGACATTCTCATAAACGAGTCTTCTTGACAATCAGACAAGTTAAATACATGAAACAAGGATAAAATGCATGGTATGTCACATAGGGAGGGATCTCATCAGTGTGTACAAATATCTGAAGGCAGTGTGCCAAGGAGAAAGTCAGACACTTTTGATTGTTACCCAATGACAGGATGAGGCAATGGGCATGAAGCGAAACAGAAGAGGTGCGTTCTGAACATCAGCAAACACTTTTTTTTCGCTATGGCCATGAACGAGCACTGGCACAGGTTGCCCACAAAAGGTGTAGAGTCTCCATCCGTGCAGACACTCAAAGGCCGAAAGGAAATGGTCCTGGGCAATTATCTCAGGGTGACTCTGCTTGAGAAGGAGGGTGGGATCAGATGACTTCTGGAGGTCCCTTGTAACCTCAGACATTCTTTGATTCTGTATCAATCACAAAATCATTCACGCATGCATTTCATAGTATCAGAGGAACTGGCTGCAAAAGCAAATGAAAGAAAGGTGACATTGAAGGAAGACTTTTGTCTGAAACACCACTGAATGCACAAACATACACATCTTTATCAGCAATGAAATCCAACTGCTTGGACAATGTGACTTGGACAATTAGAGCATTTGCTGACAGCGTGCATCAATCAAACATTTTTAAATAGTTAATCAAACACTATATACAGCTGGCTATTAATTTTCAAAAGGTTTCTTAAATCATGTCTTATTACCCTGTTTATAGGTCCTTCAAAAGTCAATGATTGGTGAGTACTTAATTCACACAGCAGTATCATACAGAGACACCCTAATGCCTGATTCCTGGGTTAGTTAAACCTGTAAAGCAGGCTCATGTGTCCCTTACAGACTCTTCCCAATGCCAGGTGTTTATTAGCACCTAACAACTCTAGCCATCCTTGGTCTCGTGCATTAAAGTTTGAAAGAATATTCAATGCCCATTTTTGCTATCAAAATGCTAAGGAGACAGACTGAAAGACGATTAAACAATATACAAAATAATTTTCAAATACTTAAGGAGAAAAGCTCAGGGAAACCTTAAAAAATAGGTAGGTTAGCCAGTTTTATGTTTTGGCAAATACAGGTGACAGAGAGGGCCATCAGGCAACACACTTCAGACATTCACGTTCCAAGTACATACATTTTTATATATACACATAGTAAAAATTTTTATAAATGTAGTACACAGTATAATATACTCAAGCAAATGTTCATCTCTGCAGTCGGTTTTAAGAGTCAACTTGGTTACGTTTTAAATATAAAGCTATAAAAATACTGTTTCTAAATACTATTTTTTGATATACTACTGTAATTTTTTTTTGTGCTGCCCTGCTGATAGTGGACTTGATTTTGCCCACACTGAAGCAGCACAGGTGGCTTATGCTAAGGTCAAATAATCAACTTAGAAGACCTGCCCATAGAATATTTTTCTGAAATAACTACATATATTTAAAAAATGTAAGTTATAAAACTGTAAGTTATAGATGAGATTTAAAATTATCTATAATTATTGGTTATAATATGTTTTATTTACATCTGTAAATTGTGCAAATATCTATCAACAGTAATCCACTGGTACATTAAGCAAGAGAAATTCTCCCTGTTGACCATCATATATTCATTACCAGATGTACTCTGAACTCATAGCAGGGCTGACAAACCTCCTCTCAACATTAAAAAAGCCAAGGCTATATAAACTAGAGTTTAACTGATTAAAAGACCCAAATCTTCAGGGTCATTTGTATGACTTAGGGGTGCACAGCTGGAATTTACAACTTGTTCAAAGACATACAAAAAGAGTTCATTGTCAAACAGGAAGTTATTCATTTATATTTGGTTTTGGGTATACAAATGATGAATTCCTTGTTTTAGCCAGGAATGCAGGGGAAAATATTTTTTTCCAATAGAAAAAGAAAGATTTGTTGAAACCTTATCATTTATTAAAGTTATTAAAATTATTAAAAATTTATTAAAAATTATTCAAAACCAGCCAAAATACATTTTTAGCTGAAACCTAGAATTTATTGTAAAAAAGACACTTAAATTACATTTGTAGCAACAGAAAGAACGACTTTTTGATTAAGTGCAGAAAACCTAAATTCTACTCCAAGATAATTAACAGCCTGTTTATGATATACTGAATCTCTGTATGATATAGTAACATCATTTGGGTGTCCCATATTTCAGATGAGATCTCCAAATCTGTGGTATTTAGGTTTTTGGTTTTGTTGAGTGTGTTTTAAACCTCCAGTGGTGTCTCCTGCAGGAGCTGCTCCAGGTTTTCACTTTCCAGGTGGAAAGCTTTTTCTAAATCAGTTTGGATAAAAAAAAAAAAAAATTACTCTTTTTTATTTCTGCTAGCAAAAGCCCTCAACAAATAACAAAAAAACCCAACCAACCAACCAAAATCAAAACCACAAAGAACCAAAAGACCTGATGATCACTACTTTCTAACAATTTTTATTGCAAGGCTGATATCCCCACATCACCCTCAAATTTTACTGTTTTTTTAGTGAAAATATTTTTTGTTATTTTCCCTTTCCAAAATCATCATTACTACAGGTATCTCAGCCCTTCACCTTCTACAGCTGAGGCCTGACCAGCCCCAAATAGAGTACCATAACTCTTATACATTAATTTGGTCAATACATTTCAGAACGACTTCTGGCTTTCCTGGAACAGCAACATATTTCTGACTTGGACTGTGGTGCACTGTTATTTTTTCAGCAGCACTGTTGCATACTTAATTATTTCAACTTTATCACTTGCATTTATCTTCATTGATCTTCTTCACCATAAAATTTTATTTTACCAAGGTCATTTTGAATTTCCACCCTGGATTCCAAGCACTTCCCAGCCCTTGCCCTGGAATGGCCCCTTAAGTTTTACCTTTTCCATCACAGAAAGGACTAAAACAAACCAAACTAGGATTCAGCCCATAATGAACACCCTTCCAACTTCGCAACAAACAACAAATAAACTTTCATTTAAGCATGTTGGGCATTTAATTCTCAGTGATTTAATTCTGAAATGTATAGAGGTCAGGAGAGTAAACCTGTCTGAAGTCAAACTGTATTGGAGCTGCTGCTTGTCACCTACCCAACAGCCCACGAAAAATGTACATCTATTTAACATGACTTCTTCTTGAATTCCTATGTTGGCTGCATCCTTATTTATCCCCACATTAGATGGATACCAGAATGTTAAGATCCAGTTTTTGAGAGATGCCTCTGCCCAAATTAAGGTGCAAAAGAGGCCACATGCCAAAGTCAATAGTATGGATTTTATTTAACAATAAAATGTGAGGTAGACAGATAGAAATACAAAAGAGAAGAGAGAGAGAGCGAGGGAGAGAGGTTAATCAGAAGTTAGTCACCACATGTGGATCCACTAGCATTCTGTTGGTCCTTCTTCACTCTAGGCTTCTCAGTGGTGGGGGTTTCTGAAGCTGTTCAAAACTTTTCACTATGTATACATTTTTGCAAACAGAGAAATTAATGCTCGTTGGCTACACAGTTCTCTTATTTTATTGGTTAAATGATTCCCTTGCTTCTAATGCTAATTAGTCTGCAAGCTTAGTCTCTGTCTTTTTTTGAGTCAATGGTTTTCTTGAGCTGTGGTCAGTGGTCATGATCTCCCCCACCAGAATTACCTTTTCCCTAGTCCTAGCTGATTTCAACAGAGTTGATAAGTTGGCTTTCCTTGTGGCCCATAAATTGTCCATTATCAGTGACATATTTTTCTGCCCCAGCTTTGTTAACCTCCCCCTAGGCCTGAGACAACAATAATACCACCTTTATTTTACCTTAAGTATCCATCATCTCCTGGCAGAGTCCTTCTGTGTTCTAAACAGTGTTTGAGACAGTCACGTGTCATTCTTGAATGTTTGTAAGAGCATTTATGTAAATTACACATCTGTAGTACACTTTTTATTGTGACAAATCAAATAAAAATTTTTGCAATCAAATATTTGGCTTCCTTTTTCATTTTCAGCCTGTCTTTACTTTCATTGACCTTCCCCTTTCAAGAGAAGTTAAAGAAACCTATTTTTTTAATGTGTTTTGATTGAGAGGTCTGAATTTTATCTTATAAGTTTATGCTATTCCTTTACACTTTTGCAGCATAGCTAGACACCAAACCTCAAGACTGCATCCAGCTGGATCCAAGACAATTCAAATTATCAACACCTTACTTCAAAACTCCTATCTTCAAAAATCAATATTCGTAGCACTGTGATAAGGTTTCTAAGTGGATAGCATCGATGAAAACTAGTCACATTAACTACACAATTCTGAAGGCTTGAAACAGCATGCAAATCTAAAAGACATCTAAATGCAAAAAAATCAGAGGCAGCCTTTAATGAATACATCCCTTAATGTTACACAATAATTTCAAAGTATAGTTTGTTTGATAGTCTAATAGGATTTTATTTCTTCAACTGCTGTAATTTAATTTTATGGAAAATTATCTCCAAAGCCAGCACCCATAAAAAATTTAGCATACAAAAAGTTCTAGATAACCGGAATAAACTGGCAATTATTTAAATAGTTGAACTTCACTGTGTACAGGACAATGCGAGGTTTTTTTGATTGTGTATTTCCTGAGTGGGAGAGAGTGGCATGGGGGCCACTCATGGCAGGGCTGAGCTGTGACTCACAGTAAGTTTGATCCTTGTTTTCCCAGTCCCTTATCTTCAATAAACTGAACTAAATTAAAACTCCTCTGTGAGGAAGGTGACAGTCAACAGACTAGGAACAAACTCACTGATCCCACTTCTTTCACACAAAGAAAAACTTTTCTTATCCCCTTTATTTCTCAGGCAAGATGTAGTCAGCACCTCAGACTGATCTAATGACAGCACAAAATTAACACCTTTGCTGTAGGAAATTAATTGTTTCCCTCTCTTTTTGATTCATGTAAATAGAATATATTCTAGGATTTTTAACCAAGAAAGAATTAGAAGAAAAGATGAATGGCAATGGAATGATTGCATAAAAAACTTGGCTCTTTATAAATGCCACATATATGAAAAATAAACAAAGAATTATAACATCTACATTTTCCTCACAATTTTTCCAAAAGTTAAACATGGAAAAGAAACACAAAGCTGCAGTATTATCCAGGCTAAAACCCTTTTTTTAGTGACAAAGGTTTCAGAAGAGATATTCCACACAGTTTTTCACCCCTAGTATGAACATTTCATTTGCTCTGATCTTCATAATATCTGTATGCTTAATCCACTACTCAAAACAGCAGATTGGTTTCTGAAAGTCGAACAGTAACAGCCTACGAAGTGAATGCATACAAATCCCCTGCCACTAAAAATCAATAAACTGACCAATTTTGAAGCTGATCTGTTTTATTACACAGTAATGAAATTTAGAATTTTGTCAACCAACACGTAGTGCTGAGACCTAACAAGCTGTTAAGGGCAAGGAGAGCATATATTAGAATTTCAGCATTTATTACTGTCAGACTTTTGAGTGTTGACACCCAGCATGTCACTCAACAGACTGAGAGGTTGCCTCTTCCTTCTCCCATGAGACAGATCTGAAGGTGTCTTTCTGTTGCCTATGACAAAATATCAACAAATTCATTCTATCCCATGGCCCCAGAAAAATAATTAAGGTGTGCTTCCGTTTGATGGAAGATAAATGTTTCTGTAGGAAGAGACAGAAGACAGATGTCTAAAACTGCTCAAAATCTCAGAATGAAGTCAACATCCTGTCTGTGATGGGCATTCTGATGATGCTCTGGGAAACAGTAGGTTATTAATATGATCTGGAAAATTTGTTTTCTGAAATTGTACCATTTACAGATCCATTTGTCTTGTATTTCTTCAATCACCCATTTTATCTTGGTATATAGCACTAGCAAATTACAGCTTTGTTTTGAAGTTCAAGACTACCTCCATGTATAGAATTACGTTAACGCTTTTATTCAAGCCTCCATTTTCAGGTTTGTCGTAGCCAAAAGGGAGAGAACACTTAATGTTCCTGTCTCCCACAACACTCAATCTTTTCCCAAATTTAGTTGTTGCTGCTTGCTGCATTTGCTTTCTTTGCCTCATTAATTTCTGATATCTGCTGCATGGCTTATTGCACAATAACATATGCTCTCTGATATCTCACTTTCTCCTGCAACCTTTTCAAGTACACTTAAAAAAAGAAAGCTATTTTGATTGCGGGTTACCTCTGGAAGAATTACATTACATTTGGCAGGAGTGTGAATACTCACTCAAGGCCAAATGCTATTTGTGCAACAGAGTGAAATTGAGTCTCACCTGATTTGATGGTGCATTTGTAAAGGTTAGGTGTATTTTGAACCCTATATGTGTTATATATATATATGTATATATATATATATATATGTATATATTAGTAGTATACTTCTCAATTAATATTTTTGCTTGTTCAAAGATTGCAGTGACTCTCAGCTATCCCACTGTTTTAATTGTTTCTGATGCTCTATACTTTCACATACCCACTTTCAGTCTTGTACATGGAGATTCGTGCATTTTTGAGCTTCTGTCTCAAAAAGACTTCAACAAAAATGTGAGAGGCCCAGAGAGTTTAACAACAATATGAAATGTTCTGAGAAACACACAGGTGTGTTATCACTTAGGAAGGCAAAAGTGAGACTAAGGGGTCTGCTTGTGGGTTCAGCAGCCAAACCCTTAAATTGGAAGGGAAAATCTTTATTATCACTAAATTTTGTGCTTTTTCAGTGAAAAGGGTTTTCTAATTTTTACATCTTGAATAAATACGCCATTAAATCGCATTTTTTTTTTTTTAATAAACATATGCACACACAGACAAGGCTTCATTTGTAAGCACTTGTCAGAAAACTGAACCTTCAATTTCAGTAACTTCAGTAACACACACAAATGACCCTTGGTTTTCTACCATCATGAAATATAAAAGAGAGTTACATATACTTACTTCTGCCTGTGAGGGATTCTTGATACTAAACAGAGTTTACAGCCCCCCAAAATACAGAGAGTAATCTCTTCTCACAGTCAGTTTACAGTCTGTAAATATTTGCTGTGCTCCCAGAGCTTCTGCCCAAAATTTTATTCAGGGCTGAATACTTCTAAAATATTTTAATTTTATCTCAGGTTCATAATTTCAATGCTTTGCTATTGCTAGAAATGCTAAAATATTGCTCTTCTAAAAGATTAAATACATATTTTGTGCTAGATGTAAAAACAAAACAAAACAAAACAAAAAAACAACAACAACAAAAAAAACACTCACCCAAGCAAAATCCCTCTGAAACTGAAGATTTTGAGGATATTTTTAAGTAATGTTTTGCACAATATTCATACAGAAAAGTTGGTTGTCAGTTTTTTCATCGTTTCTGACCATCAGAGTAGTAAGAGACCATGGCCTTTTCCATGATTCTTTCCCATGTGAACCAGGTTTTCAATTCTTAGATAGTAGGTTCAGAAAGCTTCACAGTACTGCTCATACCTCTCTTTAGAGGCTCTAACTGAAACCAGCAACAAACAAACTTCCTCCATAGCTAAGAATCACATTCAAACCTTAAAAACCTTCTTCAGGTAAAGTATTCTTTCCCTCTATGAGAGGGGAACCATGTCCATCCTCACACAAAGTCAAAGGCTGTTCACCATGATATTCCAAAAGAAAATGTTCTAAAGAAAACACGGTAAAATAAACTAGAATATATTAAGGACAAGAAAAGATAACTATGTAGCATGTACAAAGGGGATAGGATGCACTTCATATTTTGCCTTTTATAATCTTTGCTGGTGTTATACTTTAGCTGAACATTTTATGTGAGATGGTTCACACACCAAATTACTTTTCTGACTAAAGAAGAAGGAAAAAATAGCTAGAAATATTTCTCACAGCATGAATTTTAAGTTAAAACAACTAAACAGTGACCTTGTATGCAATTAATTCCCCAAAGTTACTGTAAAGTGTGTTGTGACAGCATTCACCTTACAGTGACTGAAGAAACCAATGACAAAGCGGGTTAAAAACCCTGCCAACACTCCAGGGCAGCCTTTGTTAGCAATCACTTCTCCCTTTGCCTCCATGCAACACTTAAATCACAGACTGGATCCCCAGTCATATCTGTCTAAAAATCGAAAGGGAAAGTCGGATAAGCTCTAATATATATATATATATATATATATATATATGTATATATATACACCACTGAAATACTACCCAATCAAAGCAGTAACGATACATGAAGGGCATTATTCAAGCAGTGTCACTATGTCCAAAAATCTAATGCTGCTACTGGACATACTGCTGGGGCAATTCCCATCAATAGTATGGAATACGTTTTCACCCTTCTAAAAGCCATTGCTTCAGCACTTACATTCTCTGCTTCAGGAGTTTAGTCAAAAGAATGAACACAGTATTTGAGGATATAGGTTTCCACTCAAGAATCACATCTTAAAATGTGGTTATAAGGAGAGGTTTCACTGTAAAAATGTTTCTTTTGTGGTAGAATACTATGTCCTCCATAAACCACAAAAACACAAAGGAAAAAAATCCTCATTTAGTTCAGCATGAGCTGAAATAATTTCTGCAAATCTGGAAATTCTATCAACCTAAAACACAACTTAAAATCCAATAAAATTGCAGCAGAAATACTTAGTTTGGTTTTTCATCTCATGTCATTGTTCTGTCATATAAATTCTAATTCAGGAATCCCTTCTTTATTGAGACTCAAAGCTGAAGAACTCCTTGTCTTTCTCAGACTAATGTCAATCAGAAAAATTAGGACTGATCCATAATTTAAGCATGTTTAATACAAAAAGCAGCAGCAAACTGAATGCCTTTTTCCAATTATTTTCTAAGCAAAACTGTCTGTTACAGTAATGTTTTACTGCAAAGCATAGGACTATAAAATAAAATAACAACAACAAAACTTAAAAATACATAATTCATTACAAAGTTCAACTTAAAAGTACTCAAAATAAGAAATAAAATGAATTTTTTTCTCTTGCTATCACCTGTATCTCCCCCTTGGAAATATTTTACTTCACTCTGTTTCTGTTTTTTCTCTGACCTACACACACATACCTTTGTAGCCCCGTTAACATCACACCATAATTAGAGTAGCCATTCCATTAACTTCATGTCATTGCTATCTCCATTATCTCAGAGAGCTTTCTCCCTGTCTACACATGATTAAGAGAAGGAGGCACGAGAAACAAATTGGGAACTGTGAACAATGTACAGTCAAAAAGGCTTCAGAACCAGCAAAAGAATGACAACTAAAGACGTTTGAAAATGGATAAGAGATTTACAAAGGGCATACGAATTAGTTGGCCCCTGATGAAATGGGCATAAATAAAGAAAGAGTTTTTTCCCCATACTCCAGGGTTGTTTGTGGAAGAACTGGCACTGTATTTTTACAAGAAAGTAATTACATAAGTTAATGAATAACGATCTAAGAAAAACCTTTATTAAATACAACATATTGCAGTAAAGCTGGCTCAAATCTCTACACTGCTTAATGTAGAAAGTGAAGAATATTTTAGGGGAAAGATCATTCCATATTTGCTTTTTTTCTCTATTATTTTCCTAATCATCCCTTCTAACCACTGCTAGAAACAAAACAGTGAGTTAGGAAGGCCTTATATCTCGTCCAGTATAATCACTCTTCTCAGTACAGCACACATGCCTTTACTTGCCATGTGACTAAACAAGCAGGAAGGACACTACTTCTATTCCGGAGGTTCACAGGTTCCAAACCATTAATTCATTATTTGTGTTTCTTCTGAGTTCACACAGACCCACACTAGACGAATGTTAATTACTGCTATGAAAAATATATGCATCTTTGGCTGGGCTTTCTTCTTCCTTGTCATATTCAGCTCTAAGATAAGCAAAATACTCAGCAATCAATCTACACCTAAAGAAAACCACTTATGATTTAGAAATGGTTTAAATCTAAAATTTCTTACACTTTGAAGCAATGGGACTTTTTAAAATTTATTTTGTACACTGAAAAACTCATAAACATCAAATACCACATACATGAAGCAAATAATTCATGGCACTAAATAAAGTCTTAATTATATCATCAAAAATAGCTGTTATTAGTTCAGTTACCACAATACATAGTCTCATACAGAACCTACCTTAACTGCCAAGCACAAAAAAAGCCTCAAGAGTAATTACGCTAGAGGCCTTGTAGAGAAACACTTAATGGTACCTACCAAGTTTTCCATAGGGTTTCTCTGGCTCATCCCATGTTCTCTCAGGTCATAAGGCTGATGCTGCCAGCCTTCTGCAGGTGTGGGTAAAAGAATCACCAAAACATCTGTTGTCAGCAGGGGACAGGAGATAAGACCTCCTGCTCAGTCTTGGGATCTGTTGGAGTTTATCCAAATTTGACTTCTTAATACAGCCTGTTTTCTTTTCACTGATTTCCAGTTAAAGTCTAAAAAAAAAGGTGGTATACAATTTCCACTTTTGATACAAAGCTTTATAATGAGCAGATTGCTTTATCTGACTTTCCATTCCTTGACTGCAAAATGGCATTAAAACACTGTGCCTTGGTTTAAGACAAAATAAGAGGTGGACACTCTGAAAAGAGTTATCTCCCCATACAGTTTTAACCCTTTCCACCAATAAGGAGAAATGAAAATGGGTAGATAAAAGTTGATCTAAGCCTCCACCTGCACTGTCTCAGCTCTCCTGGTGACAGCAACAGGGAAAGGCAAAAGGCTAGAGAGAGAAAAAAAAAAAA
>VZTE01004902.1:131390-180998 GCA_013397775.1 Eulacestoma nigropectus
AACCCACCATAAAACAGAGCCTCTGCCTGAGAACAAAAGCCCCAAGGCAAAAGAGGGTCTGCTTGGTAAGTATCTGAGTTGTATTCAGGATGCGCAGTCACGTCTCATATATGCATAAAGAAATCTCTATGTAGTCTAGAAGAAAATATTAACTCAGGTGTCTGTGGGTTTATTTCCTACTTTTCAAGACATATCTTATAAACACATTTCTCTATAGAAATAAAAACCATCAAGGTAAGATGGTTAGTTTATCGAAGAGTCAGACTCTCAGTTAATTTGCCATCATAGAAGCCTGGTGACTCTTAGTCAGAACAGCACACGAATCTTCACTTTGTAATTCATATCCAAAATTTTGACTTACATTCCGGATTATGCAGAGACTACAAATGTGATCTTTCCAGCATGCTCTGAGCACCTGCAGGCAAGAGTGATTTTCTGATTCTTTCCACTTGAAAAGAATATATGTGACAAGCTCTGAAAGAGTTCCCAATTGTCTTTGAGAAAGTGGACGCAAAAAAAAAAGCAAAAGGGTGTCAGATCTCTGCACAGGATATCAACTGATGCATATATGAGGTGGGAAGCTGCAGATTCTTCGTTGAAAAAATACACACTGGCAAAATTATTTGTATCACTTTGCGCATAGCTATGGAAGCATTACTGAAGCTTCTCCACAACGTACTTACATTCTTTTCAGTCTTGCTGGATTTATAACAGTGATCAGAGAACCTTCAGCATTTAACTTCAGGTAATAATCTCAGCATTAAGGGGTTTATGAAAAATATCACACCCTTTGCTACTCTCTTCACTGTGAGTTGTGAGTTGTATCTTTCTTGTTTCCCTATTTGCTGTGATCACTGTTTCAATGCCCTTCTTCCCTCCGCACTACTCTCTGCCAGAGCCAGCAGCAGCATTTCCCTAAAGAGCTGACAGTTCTCTGGTCTCCTCTCCTCTCTCACCCCCTTCCTTACACCTCCTCCTCACCCCTGCAATTTACACAACTAGATGCATAACCCACTTCAGTCCCTGGTTTATTTTCCTTCCTCATGGGTCTCTAGTTTGAATTTTCAAGTATTCTGGTATCTAAACAAGACAAATCCTCAAACGTGTTAGGCTATCTTGCTTAGTTTATAAGACACTGAATAGCTCAAGGGATTCCTAATGGCTAGAGAGGTTTTGTTTACAGACTGTGGTTTCAATACCAAATCATGTCCACGATGGCCTTGAGTCAGCTTTATCTGATGCTTGTTTCATGAGGATACATAATATGAGTTGTTGAGCTCAACATCCGTTTTTATAATAGAAGATGATCACAGCCAGCACTTCTGTTGTCAGTCTCGGGGGAAAAAAAGGCTGAGTGCAGGAATGGAAAGTCAGGGAATGCTTTACAGGTGCAAATGTCCCTGAAGCAGTAAACACACACATCACTCACACTACATGATGCAGCACACTCCGGTGCCACCAACAATTGCCAGCTTGGTCCCAGAAGCGATACGCAGCTATAAATACAGCAAACTGGATTTATTAACCCAGGCACAGCATCTCCCTAACAAAGGCGTTCTTCTTCAAAACCTAATCTGAACCCTAAGCTTGTGTATTTCCCCACACAGTGCAGGCACACTTGCAGGTGTGAGTCACTGCGGGGAGCGTTGTTCTTATTTTGGGAGGACAGCTGCCTTTGGATATGTTTGGAGCTCTGTCATCACCAGGACTCAATTCACTCAACACAAACAGTAATATCACCTTTTCTTGAATAGCTAAAACATATGTTTCTTAATCCTTAAGACACAGAAAAGAAAAAAAAAAAAAGACATTCTCCTAAATATTACCTACAGCTGGGTTGTTGAGACGTCCATTTGCTTGTGTAAGAATTTACTGTATCAAAACAAGGCTCTGCTAAGTTCATCATCACAACTCCAATGATGTTAGGTGTAACATCAGGTGTTAGGAAGGAGTACAGGCCACACAAATATAGAGGGATGCTTCCCTTGCTAATGTTCCCACCTTCAGTAGTCTGCCCTTCCTGAACTTCTACACCTGCAGACTGCACCTGAACACTGGACTTAGCAGCCACCGATGTGGCTGCACATGTGTCTGTAACATCCCTCTTTTTAAAATGTGATTACATAAAAAGGCACAAGTGGCTATGTCAGTAGATTTATATACATGTATTGAACTGTACATCAAGAATGGTAACTAGAGAACAACAACAAAAAAACCCCATCCAGTATAGCTCCTCAACTTCGAAACAGAACAAATCAAGAAACTGGCTATATCCCACAGGCTCTTCCCAATCCAGATCCCTTCAGTTCTGAGAGACTGCCAACCAAAAGGGGGAACTGAAGTAGTGTGCTAAAGAAGTGATGATCTTGTCACTGGGCCAGAGCCAGTTAAACATGGTGGGTGGGAGAAAGGTGCGTACAGCTGTCTGGAACGGTTTTTTTAATACTTTTCCCCAGTTAGAGTTAACTGGAAGAAGGCACTTAATTCAAAATAAAATTTTAGATCTCTCCTGAGGAGAGAGTATGAATAGCTCACAGCTGCCTAAAACCTTCCTGTGAGATGCATAAACTACATTTTTATTAGAACTGGATTATACTAGCTGCTATCCAGGAGGTTCAAATGCCTAACCACTGGAGACAATCAGAAGCACAGAAAGATCTCTGCATAATGAACATAAATATCCTTTCAAACAGAAAATCATAATCTACTCTGCTGTAATCAAGTCTATATTGTTGTATAAAGAATTTTAAGCAGAAGAGCAATAAAAAGGACAAGAAAAAAGAGGAACAAAAGAAATTTGAATGTTTCTTCATGATCACTTTGCTTTAATTTTTTTTAATAAAGTAGTTATATTTCATAATTTATTATTAGACAGTTTCATCTCATAAATATGATTCTAGAACTAAAAAGGTTGTCTTTCATCTTCATGTTTTAAATCAAAACTTCCTTCAGAAGTTTCAAAGCGGGATTTCAGCCTCCATTTTTGAGACTAAGTAGTGCCTGCAATCATACAGTCACTGCTTCTTGCCAGCACTATGGGAACTGCTTTAAACAAATTATAATCCTTTCAAACAAGGACAAGCCCAGTGACAAATTTCAGCCCAGGTAAAGACTTGGCTATCAAAGATGCCTCAAGCAGTTCTGTATTTCTTCTTCCATTACTTGCTCTCCTTTTCTGTCGCACAACAATTTAACTGGTGGTAGAATTTGTCAAGTGACATTTCAACACTAGAGTAATAATATCACCATTTTGAATTTTATATGTCTGCTTTGCAGTGTTTAGAAAAGAGGATCATACAGGACGTCTGGGACCAACCAAGAGAAGGCAGACAAAAATGAGTTTATTGAAAAAATTTCAGTAAATTCATATCCTGAATATTCTGAGGAATGGAAAACATACTCAGTTATATTAATAGAGAACAGATGCCAGCTTGGTTTCTTGGCAACAAAATAATTTTAGAGGTGTTCACTTTACTGAACCCAATGAGTAGGAATTATATAAAATGGAACAGGATGAACAAAAACATCTGCATTTGCGCCTAGAAAGGGTCCTGCTTCCAAAAGAAAGCACTGATTGTTGCAATTGAATGTACTGGAAAATGAGCAGAAGAGCAGCTGGTAAATTTTATTACAAAGACTTGTCTACCATCACTTTAAGTATTTTCCCACAAATCAATTGCTTATTGAATGACTATCTCATGTTTACTATTTATGCCTATGAAGAACATATCTCCAGTAAGTGCTGTTTAAGGAGCACAATTAAATTTACTTCTTTTTTCCAACATTTCTGAACAGCACCTCCAAAGTATGCAAAGAAGTTCTACTACATCGCGCGGCCTTTTTTAGGATAGATAGAGATAATTATGACCAAATGCAGAAGTGATTATTTAGGCAATTGATAAAAGTAGCAGTGATCTCTTCCCGCTTGGATTTAATACTACAGTTGTAGAAAGCATCAAACCTTTCATTAGAGGATAAAAATTAGTCCAATGTAGAAGCCAGAAACCTAACAGTAATCTTCATTAAGGACTTATTTCTACAGAAAATGTAAAAATAAAGCCATTTTAGAAAAACAGTATGTTAAAAAAAACAAAACAAATACAAACAAACAGAAAAAATGTAAGCCAAAACTGAAGTTCAGGTCAAGCTAGCAAGGCATGTAAGTCTAAGTTACATACTAAATAAGCAGGCTGCACTGCAAACTCCTGAACAATCCTTAGTCATCTATCCATCCTGCAAGTGTGGCAATATTTGCACTATCCTATTACTGAAAAATCGAAAACCCAGTTTAAAACAGTGAGGTGTAACCCTATACAGTTTATGGATTTTAAGAATGTGCTGAAAATGCTGCTTAAAGGAAACTTTTCAAAAAAACCTGAGAGGGAGAGAGAAAAGGAGAGAAATTTTGGCACAAAATAAAAATGTCTTAATAGTGAGACCCACCGGGCTCTGGATTACTTTCCCAAGATAAATTCTGAAAACCTCCTCACTTGATTAGTTAAAATAAAGCACTGGGAAATATACATCATAAATATACCAAGGCAATCTTGCAGTGGATGAGATTGAACTGAATGGCATAATACATATTTTTCCAATTCTAATTTCCATGACTATGAAAATATTGCATTTAAAATGGAAATTAATGGCACATACAAAGTTTAATAATTTACTACCAGTTTTTATGTTGCCTAAACAACCCCTTATATAACTTTATTAATACATGCAGATCCTGCCAGAAACTAATCAACAGGGGGAGGGGAAAAATATTCTAAAAAAAAATCACTTAGTTCTTCAATTATTTAATAGCTATTTGCAGTCGTAAGACACAAGCAGAGAGTAATAAGCAACAGCAGGTTCTACAGCTTGTTAGAAAAGAGCAAAACTCAACTTTTAGAAGGGGAGGAGGAGTAAAGATACATAGAATTGCTATAATATTGAAAAAAAAGCAGTCTTAGATGACAAACTCAAGTAACATTAATTGATTCATGTCTGATGTCTTTGAAATGGGGGCTTTGGCTATATAAATGCAACAGCGTAGTGCATATGCAGTCACTGGAATCTAATTTACAGTCATCTAATCCACCTAGTGCTGATGTCCATATCACTGAGGGACATCCCCTATAGACAACTCGGTATCTCACACAGAGATCCAGGAGGGAAGAAAAGAAAGTAAAACAGAAAACACTAAGGAAGAGAACTCTCCTTTCTTGAACTGAGACAGAAAAGAAGAAAAGCAAAGATGAATTTAGCACAGCCAGAAGCTAAAAGGGATCCTTTTAAGCTGCCTACTACTACTACCTAGACACAAGAGGATGCAAGCACCACGTAGCTGCACCAACACCCTAAACATTTAAAAAAAAAAAAAAAGAAGAAAAAACAAAAGAAAAGCTAATGAGATAAAGGCTGGATACAACTACACAGCAGCTGGTACTCAATGTCCAATATTGTTGGCATTAATACAAAAGAGAAAACCACTTCTTAAATATAATATACTAGTTCATTTACAGTATGTATCTATGACAACACTCAGTATGTTTTGAGCCCTCATCACCTCTGTATCCACATATATAAACTCTTCAGTCATGCTCCACAGTAGACAGCTCGACAGAAAGGATTTGAGCCCACTGCTTCATGTTTGCCTCTTCATCCGAAAATATTTTTCTTTAATCACCATCTTAGACAATTATATGCTGTGGAGACTGCAAAATGACCTAGTTTTAACCGCTTCCCCTTCATCAATAAGGAGAGATGAATGCGAGAGAATATAAGTGAAAATATAACAGTTTATTTAAAAAACAAATCAGCAACAAACAAGATAACAGCAACATCCTCTAGATATGAATGTGCTGAATCCTGTGGACTCCCCAGAAACAAAGAAAACAAGACAGAGGAGAAGCCCCTCACTCAAGTTGGTGGCTGCAGTAGCAGACCACATGGCCCAGAGGACTAAGATAACGTGGTGGAGAAGCCCTGCTTGGCTCAACCTTCTCCCTGAAACAAAAAAAACATGAAGGCAGGAGCTTACAAAGCTCTTCTGGTGGCAGATACGGGGTGCTGGCCTTGTCTGGGGAAGCTCCAGACCTGTGGTGGGAATTTCTCTGCTTCTTCTTGGCTGGCTGGACCTGGTTGGTGTTGGCACTGCAGTTCCATGTCGCTGCTGCATCACAGGGAGGAAGAAATGGTCCCACCGAGCACTGAAAACCCCCCAAAATCTCAAAACAGACAAATAAACACAACTAGCAAAAAAGTGAGATGTTTGCTTCTTAAAGAAGTGACAAAGTCCCAAAGACTGGCTTAGTGGTGTTCTCTGTCTCTGAGGCCTTCCTACAGCAGCCTTGCAGAAAGCACTGAATCTTTAACGTTGGCAAATCATTTGCATTTAAACCAAAAATTTCCTTATAATTCAGTAGCCTTTCTGCATAAAGTAGTCCAGTGGGACAATTACGTGAAGGCATCCACTCAATTTTGACACTTCTTTTTATAGAAAGAAGATACAAATATATAAAGAGAAACCAAATAGTTAAAAAAATCAGTAAGGAGCATTAACCAACAGCAGAATCTGTACAATTTTACTCTAAAAACCTGGCACTTCTTGACTGAGTACATTTCTGTCCTCATTCAATGCAGTGGGCAGAGTTTATTATCCCATGTTTCAAAGATAAATGCTGTCAATGAAGTGAAACAATGCCAGATTGTCAAATACCTATTTAGATTACATAAATTACACCTGCTTCCCTGCTGCTCATCAAGAGAGTATTGTACATTCTGGAAAGGATGCATGTGATGACATTTTGCACAAATGGAGCAAATTCATGGTTCCTGCTTCACACTCCAGCAGTTCGATTAACTAAAGTTACTTCAGATGTCATCCTTCAGCCCTCAGTTCTCATATTCTGAATAGCCTTCTTGCAGGCTCTCCTTCTACCCTTTCTAACCTCATTTCCCTTTGCACACAGACACATGTTACTGTAGGGACTGGAGGACAAGGACAAAAGCCCTAAGCGTGCACTAAATTAGCTCATTTTAGATTTAGAGTTGCATGGACACACCAAACTATATACGACTTAGTCTCAGGGGCAACATTTTGTTCTGCCACAATGTTCCATTTTCACTGTAGTGTATTTCCAAATGGCAATTCTATCTCTAACCTGGTATCATGCACTTATATTTAAAGGAAAATATTTCAAGAAGGATGCAGAATAATTTTTTTTTTAATATATAACCATCTTAAGATGGGTGTTACTATGGAAGGGAACACCTATCAAAGTGTTTGACAGACAAAAACTGTTTTTCTTTTTTTTTTTTAAAGTCAGGATTATACTGCAGTTAAGTGTATCCCATTGGAAGGCATGGGATGTTCCAATAGTGCTCCCCCCAAAAAGACAAGCTAAAGAATTTAAATGGTTAAATACAAATACACATATCTAACATACACAGACACCAGAAGTAAACACTTTTTAATGCAAAGCTGATTTTTTTCCTCCAGACTTCTCTAGCCACCGAGTTGCCAGAACTGCAATCGGTTCCCAGCAAGCAAAATGCCAAGAAACCATCTGTCTTGTTCAGAAAAGTTTTCAGTCTGCCATATTGTAGTTTTAAAACTGTTCCCACAGACAAAAGTAAGCTTAAAAACTGGTAATTGCAGTGTCACAGTTGTAGCAACATTCAAGTTGGGGGTGAAGTGGTGCTTCCATTGTTTTGTGATGTTGTCAGAAAATAACATTTGGACCAAAACTTCTCATGCTTGATCTCCTTGCACCTATTTGTATTTAGAGACTTCTGTTTGTTTGAAGGAAAAAAGAGAATTTGGAAGTGCAGAGGGGTGAAAAGGAAAAATAAAATGAAAACCATAGGTTGCAAAGGCAGCTTTTATCCTTAAGATTAATATTCCCAGAGTTTTTAAGTCTAGATGAAGTAAAATTCATTGTTGGTCACATTCTACCCTCATTGTTAACCCTACTATGCTTCTCTGGACAGAATTCAGACTTTTAATTTCAAAACTGGAAAGTGACTTCTGTTTTTAATGTGACATTTTGCTTTTACCTTATTTTCATGAGAAAACCCAAACTTTAGAAAGCATCACACTACTTACAAAAATTTATCATAATTTAGCATCAAATTTTTTGATGTAATTTTAGAAGTTATGCATCAGTGCAAATCTACTACTAGAAGTAATGAATTGTCAGCCTCCAAACACACGAATTTTATGTAGCTTCACTTAATTTCTTCAGACAACCTGCTTGTGAGAGACAGGAAGGATTGCTGACTTGAAACATTTCATGTGTGTGTGTTTAGGGGAAGGGGCAGGTCAGATCTGGCTCTGGTGAGGCAGTGCACTGCCCCGCACAGCCCATCCTCTCTGGGCCTGTATCCCAGACCCCACAGTGGCTGCCAATCCCTGGCACAGCAGAGGCAATGCTCCACACCCACCCCTGGAGCCCCTAACCCAGCTCCTGAGTGACCAAATGACCAGAAGTCCCACCAAGGGAAGGGCTCAGGAAGGTCAAGGGGTATTTAAGGCTGAACATGAGGCAAGAACATATCTTGACCCTACTTCTTCTTGGAATTTCTATCAGCTGAACACACTAGAACCAGGAGTGGTAGCTATGTTTGTTCTTTTCTATATCTTTTCTATCCTTTTTTTCTTCCTCCTTTTCCTAATTCCCTCTTCTCAGAATTTCTGAGTAACTTAAAATGGAACGGGCTTAGGGTTTACAGAGTTGAATGGGCTAAATTAATGCTTTGAGAAATGTTTTACGTCAATTGAATGCTGCTGTAAACCTTTCGCCAAAGTTCTCTGATTTTCTGGGGCTGCCATTAAAGTTTTTTGTTGTTTTGACCTCTTGAGAATATCTTGTCAGTATTTCTCCCATATGTCTAACTCAAAGAATGCAAGAAACCATAAATCCCTTTTAAAAGTGTCATCTTTAAAAGATAGCATTAAAAGAGCAAGTTTTTTGGGGCCTTACACTTCTAAACCTACTGACAAGTTAAAATGGCAAGGCAAACTACTTACTTGACATATAAGGATAATATTAGTAGTTTATAGTTATACATATATGATAATATCCAAGCTTTCTAAACATCACCACAATGCAATTCCTGCATATTTTGCATGAAGTCCACTGATTCAGGCGCTCCTGAACAGCAATATATGTTACCATGCATACTTTTCAACATAAGCAAGACAGAGCAGTCTCTCCAATATAATAGCTACAGCAACAGGCAAATAAAACTCAGCATCCTATTGATACAGGAATGTTCATACTCTATTAAGTGTTTAATAGTTAATTTTTGGCTTGTTTGTCTCATTGTGCCTTAAGGCAACCAGCAGAGTTACTCTGTAAATGATCTTGTAAATACAGCTCTTTATTTTTTTTAATATTTATGTATTCATGTGGTGTAATTGTAAAATAAAGTCCTTCTCTGTGGTGAACACACTCCAGGGGATGAAGATAAGGTAGTAGTGGGAAATTTAACTGAATTTCTCAACTTGTGTAAAATAAAATATCAATTTATACTTAATTCTGTAATTGTTTTAATTGCGAAAGACAAATTACTGAGGCAGAAAGTGCCTTTTAGCACACAATAAAAACAATAGATATAAGTACTTAATTTTGAAACTATGTCTTTGCTGGTTTTCATTGAAATTTCCACCTAAGGAGACTACTGACATTTTCAACCTGCTTTTTGAAAACTGAAGAAGTTTTCACCAATCATACCACAAAACTTGAGGAACTTTCATGGATCTCTAATTTAAGTCAAGTTATATATTTGCAAGAAGGTGAGAAATTCAAAAGAAACTACAGCTGATATTTTTAAGCATAAGTGACATCTGCTTGGTGCTTCACTGCTATTTCGTTTAGTCTCTGGTAAGTTACCAAGCAAGCTATTAGGAAGAAGCAAACTATTAGAAAGAGAGAGGTGGGACAATTATGTGAACAAGCACTTTAAAAATCTTTGTCATGTAATTTGCTCTCCCACCTGTCTTTTCTTCAGTGGAGAGAAAGGAACAAGAGAAAAACCTTGCCTGAAAACTGGCACTCAGTTTTAACGGCTAAAATTATATTCTTGGCAATAATTAATATTATAATGCAGGGTTACTTTCAATGTACTTTCATTTATATATGGACTTAGTCCACGCACTTTCTCCCATATTACCTCTAATGATGTTTCCACTGTGAACAAGTCCTCAAGTGGAAAAGTATCTATCCTACAGGAAATACAGGGAAAAAAAACATAACATCATTTTGAGAAATGAAGAATTACCCATCCCATAAGTTTATGAAGACCACAAAGAAACATGCTACTAAATGCCTAGCGCACGAGGATTAATACTAATATGGTCTTTGCCAGCATCTTCAAAATTACTTTCTATCATGGATTATTTGGACTTTTTGAAAAACACCATGATTTTTACATGGAAGAAGGAAAACAAAACAAAACAAACAAACATAAAACACCCCAAAAAACCAACAGTAAGTTAAATACGCATAAGAGCCATTTCAGTAAACAGCTGCATCACAGAAATATGTGAAAAGAAAATCTTGAGGAAGACATTTGAGAGTCGAAAAACCCCAAGTGCTAATTTCTGACAACTTAAAATATGTCATGACGTGCTAATTAGTAATGCTAAAAGCAGATGGATGAAGCTGTGACAAGTTAATGTCATAGCCCTCACTTCATGGCATGGGCAAATAGCCACTCATAAAACCTGTCCATTATTCTTCCCTACATCTATCAACTTTTCATCCCTTCCCTGTAAGGCACCTTCAAAGATGAGTGCAAGCTCTTGATGACATTTATACGGAAAAAGACATTGTTTTTAACAGTAAAGTTTGTCCACAAAGAAAGGGCTGCCTACTTCGAAGACGTGGCAAAGCAGATTACAAAATGATATGTCTTTTGAAAATAAAAGTATTTTACTATTAAATTCGAGTGCTTAATGTTTTAAAATAGTGACAAGTATCTTATTGCTCTTTACTGTGTGTCGCAATTGATTTTGTATCTTAAAGTGATCACTTCATATAAAAAATGTTTTGAAGAGAATAAAAGGGAGACCAGCTTTTAGAGATGTTCTTTTACATTGGCTTGGGTTTTTTCCTTCCTTTAAATATGTTTTGGCTCTTATTTGACAGAGCCTTCTATACTTCTGAAATATGACAGTACCTGTGCAGGGTGATAATGTGCAACCGGCAACACTGAAAAGACATCTCAAAGAATAGTAATAGAGAAAAGAACATTTCTCAACAAAAAAATAAATAAAAAACAATGAAGGAAAGGATGACTTGATAATGGGATAATGATATACACTACATCAAATCTGTTAATTGAAGGTTTGCCATGACCACTGAATAGGATTCATTGGAAATATCTTCAGACATTCGGACTAAAAGTAGAAAATGATCAAGAGGAAAGAAAATTGTAAAGGAATGAAAATCAGTAGACTTTACATACTAAAATATAATGGTAGTGCTCACAGCCTAGAATGGCAGGCTAATTTTGCAAATTAGACTGGTTAGTTAATTGTGCACTTCAATGTGCCAAGCACTTTTGAATAATATTAAAAATGATCACAAGTTTGATAGGGAATAAAAAACATCTAAGACTAACTTAAAGACACACATACACAAGACAAAGACAACAGAACCAACTATCAAACACAGACTGGCATTGTCTATATCACAAGTCATCGGTGGTTCAAATCTGACTGCAGGTTTAAAAATAAAAATAATTTTATTTTTAAGTGCTTTTGTATCACATGATAGAGTCCAACCTACAAAACATGAAAAGCAGCAAACACGGCTATGACACTGAATAATGAGAAAATATCAATTTGGAAAAAAAATTATATATGTATATACACACATATATATAACATGTAGTATCCAGTACTGTAAAAATTGCACCCCATATATACATTTCCTTGAATTTGATTGGAGTTACTTGCAAATGTAGCCTTTTCAATGAGATACAAACATGATTTTAAAGCATACTGCAAAATTTACTATGTTTGTTTTGGTACAAGTTGCGAGAGACAGAAAATATTTTTAGTTACTGGTATTTGGAAATGCTACAAAGAAAGATAATGATATATTTGAAAGATGTTATTAAAGAATAACATATGCAACAAACCCACAGATTTTAAGCATTTTCTAAGTTTCTTACATTTAAACAACCCTGGCATCTGCTCACTACTACAGAGAATGAAAGGCTGCTTTTCTGCAATGCCCTATAGTACATAGAAAACTGTATTTTAGAACAAAGAATGGAGGAGAGCAAATTTCTGAAAAAAAACAGCGTTTCAAAAAATGATGTGGCTGTGACCACTTGGGAACCTTCAAGATGGATAAACTAATCAGATCTGTATATAGCAAAATCAAAAAGGATTCCTAATGAATGCTGAAAATCTGCTTATAATTAACCAGGCAGGAAAATAACCACTCTGTAAGTGATAGGCTCGAAATGCCTGTCCATGTATGGCAGAAGACATGCAAAAGATGAGATATTAGCAAACTGCTTTAAATAAACCAATTCAAAATTTCAGACCACCAGAAAGTGGTTTCAGTGAAAGTGAAAAAGAGTAATATTGAAAGAAAGAGCTTATCAACATGAATGCAAATAGCTTTTGGAAATCTTTTTCACAAGGTATAACTGAGGTCAAGAGCTTAAAAGGATTAAGAATATTAATGCAAATGTATAGAGATAATGAAGGACTGCGGAATTACAATAGCAACTCGATTTGTGTTTATTTCATGCAAGGAATTTTTCATCTTCTAAAACTACAATAGTATCATTTCTACATGTATTGGAAAGCCAACTTTTTTCTTTTCCTGTGTTGAAGCAATGCTAAATGCACCAATGAAAAAAAAAAAATTGCTGAGAGTATGCTTTGCAATAAAAGGAACAAGATATGAACTGGACATGGAATAAAAGAAACACATCACATGCCTACGAACTGCTAAGATTTCCAAAGAGATTCTAATGCAGAGATTCCTGAACAAGATACCTGATGTCTGTAATGCATGAGATCAGATTAAATTAGCCAGGGGGTCCCTGTCTGTCTTTAAAACCTATCAATTTAATTAATTATAGGGCTTTATGGATGCATATTGGAGGAAGACATCAAGGATTTTGTGTTCCCTACTCCAGCAACATATGGCATACATGTGACAGAGAACTAACCACCAATTTTCTTCCAATATTCATGGGCATGAGGAATTTACACTAGGACTAAGTATTAGATATGATTCTGTCCTGGTCTAGCAAAAGGATTTTTTAGCATAGGGAGGATAAGATAATCTAGGCAGTATTACAACCATCCCAGGAACCCAAACTATGACTGAATTGCCACTTCACATCCACTCAAGAACTCTTGAGCTTGTTCCCCTCATTCTGCTAACTTCTAATAGTTGCAGTCAGCAGTCTAGATTGGAGTTGGAAAGTCCTGAGAGAATGACCTCAATATCACTTAACAATCTGCTGTTAAAACACATTATATTTTATGCTGATTATTATAGAGTCATTTCCAAACTGGATATCTACACTAGGCTCTGAAGGTCAAGTTTTCAAAGGTGAAGATTTTCAAAAACACCTTAACAGTTTCAAAGCACTTGTACATTTTTAGGCACCTAAATAAAATAATTTCGCTTTCATACTAGAAAAGAAAAAGTACATCATTACTCTACAGAAAATGTATGCTAGTGCATAGGAAAACAAAACAAACTAGGAAAATTACCACAGAGCACAAGATTGTGCTATGTATGTATTTTATTCAAGCTAATTACTCATGAAATCAAGAACTATCTGCAACTTAGTATAGGTTAAGGCTTGGGGTGTGCTGAAGCTGGCTTGGGGAGGATGGGGAAGAGTAAGTTTTAGAACATTTCTTTTTTAGTCTGAAGCTTAGTTTTGGTTTTAGGTTACCTGAAGTATTGTGAAGAACACAGTTTAAGATATCTGAGATTAGTAAGACGTTAAATAGTACAAAAATTTAGTTTTACGTGCATACAGTCCTTGCAGTCCCTAGTAAAAACAGTTTAACAGCAAATTAGAATAACCTGACTTATGATTACTGTTTGTGTAATACTACATTCAGAATGGAAATACTTTCGGGGAAGAAAAAGGCTTACATAATCTACTTATATAATTAATGCAGCATCCATTAAAGACAAGTTCCCCATAGTATATCATTCATTAGCATGTTATCTAGCCTCGATCCTACATATATCAACTGCTCAGTTCTCAAGAATTTCCCCTATAGGGATCTTTCAGACTAACTATGAAACCATTACAAAGGTTTTCTTCGTCACATTATAAGGCGGTTGCAAGTAATTGTAGTATACATTCTGATATATATTCTGATTACGTTCCTTCAGTTTCATGACTCTCCTTACTCCCTGTGATTATTACCCATCAGAAATCACTTTACAAATCTATGAGTGAGGGCAGGAGGGGGCAGTCTGTGAATTTTTCACATTATTAAATCTACATTTAAACTTACATTTAGAGGGTGGAAAATTCAGATAAATTATCCTAGAAGGCCATCTATTGTGTTTCTTGGATATGACTGTGACTCTTCAGGGACTTCCAGATCTGAAAAAATATAATCTTAACTAGATGGGTGGGATAAGTACAGAGACACTTTGAATTCCTGCTATAAACACAGTTTAAACTGATATCTCACAGGAGAGCTTTCCTTGGAATTTTTCTGGTTTGTTTGTAACCATAGCAATTACTAGTGCTTTTGGGAAGATACTCATTGAATGGAAAATACTAAAAAAATACTCTTTTTTTAAAAAATAGCTCTTACTATAAAGGGTTGGGCTGTATTCTACAGTAGACATTTCTTAGGACGTCAGGTAACATGAAACAACCCTTCATCCATCTCTACCCATGCAACACCGCTATCTACTATTAAAAGCTTAAATCAATTCAACCCACAAATACAGCATTGAGGCCTCAACCAAATAAAAGCTACAGAAAATGTCAGAAGGCAGCATGAAGTCAGTGCTGATCAGTTAAGGATTTTTCTGCCTAAAAATATGCAGGTTCCTTAGCAATGCAGAAATCTTCCTCGGCTTGCTGTGGAGAATCATAAGGAACTGGTACAAACTCGACCTAACGTCAGCTAATACTGAGTGAGCCCATATCCATCCTTTAACACCTGCTGATAAATTCTGATACTGTCATATATAAGTCAGAAGATGTGTCTTGTCTGAGAGGTGATGAGAGCTGAGGTATTCATCAGAAAAGATTGAGCTTCTGGTCAGACCTCTAACAAGCAAATATTGATGGGAAAATGTGTGTTCATTACTGGCTTGCTCATTTCTGAAGGACTAAAAGGAACAGTACTTACTGGTGATTTTTAACATTCTCAGGCAGTCACCAAGTGGACTGATCAGAAACATTTTAAGTACCACAAATCTCTGCTTCAAAAAAGGCACATCTCACTGATGTTGCCCTCTCTAGCACATACTACTGAACTAAAACCACCATGCAAGCAAAAACCTACTCGTTAAAATACTATGATGCACACGCTTGCTCTTTTGGTGTGGAAGAAAAGAAATAACAGATGATCATATACAGGGATGCACAAATGAAAGCTACCTGCGTAATACAGGGATAAACAAAATACAAAATTTAATCTTCCTACTATTTTAATGCCTCTTCTTCAGTAGCTCTCAAAATTACCAATCTTCCCCCTCAGAAATATCAAGTGTATTAAAGGATGAACCATCTTTTATGAGATTGCTGTAGTAAAAGTACAGAGCATGGCACAGGCACTGGCTCTGGGGCTTCCCACAGCTCCTGCAAAACAAATTTTAATATTAAAAATTTAATATTTTGAATAAATAGCTTTTTTATATAGGAAAAAGCATGTAATCTGACAAACGACAAGAAAGGAAAAAGGGTAATCTATGTCCTTCTTTAAAAAACAATTAAAGGATTATACATCCTGAGTTTAATTTATTTTCTAATGAAAGAATAAAAAGTCCCATTGGAAAAGCATTGGTAGGTCAAGGGAAGCATCTCAAGGACACACTGATTTCAACAAAACTTCCACCAAGAAAGATTTACTTTGACTTACTGGTCAAAGGCAACTGGAGAGGGGCAAAGGATGGGTGTCTCCTTTTTGAATGGAAAGACTGCCAAATCCAGAGGCTGAAAGGCTTAGGGGGAAGATTTTCTGTCCAATTTACTAGTCTACGTATTGGCCTTTGAGGTAAGTTTACAGCTAGGCAATATTTTTTTTCACTTGAAATGACCAGTCATGCAATAATATTTAAGTATTTCAATTAAAAGTAATGAAGAAAATGCACTGGTATTGCAGAGTAAACAGATTCCTTGTACGGCAAATAAAAAAGAAGGGCAGAGAAGTCACAAGATCTGGATTAGAGAGATTTGTTGTACTTTGCTTATCAATGCAATTCAAATAACAAGAGTTTGACAACTTGCCTGACCTCAAACTAAACATGTAAATAATAGTAATATCAATAAAAACTACATCAGAAACAGTTAGAAAGTGAGGACTGGATGTATGGTGGAAACTACTGTGAATCATGAACCAAGACAGAAGGTAGAACAGCTGATCTTCTTTTCCAGCTACGAATATGCCACTCTATGCCCCGAAGCACTGAAAATCAAGATTGGAAGAACTCGTTAGCTCTCAAGTTAGCTGTGTTTCCCCTGATCTGATTGCCTTCTTGTCTAACACAGCAGAGAGCTTCCAGCTATTGCCAGCCTTAAGTGCCGTTCATGAACCTTTCTTTCCTCTCCCTCCAAGACTTCTCTCTCACACATGCTTCCTCACTCTGATAAGCTAAAACCCTGGAATGGCGCTATAAAAAGCTTTGTGAGTTTTGTTCCTGTCTCCCATCAACCTGCACCTCCCCAACACATTTGCCAAAGTTAATCACAGTGTTGAGCAAGCAAAAGTAATTTGTTCTTCGACAAGACCACATAGGATCTTACACAGTCATATCCTCACTTGTCAGACTAAAATAAGGATGCAAACAGTACAGTAAGAATGCACTTTTCAAGAGCAGGTTATAGAAAAATCTGTCCATCTAAATATTGCGGGAACTTAAGTAAGGTTCCCACAATAACCTTTAGGGTTTACAATATTGAATAGCTATTCAGCTTTATTTTCAGATTTGCTTGACTCAGGCTCTGTTACCCTCCTAATCAAAGCACTAGACTTAATTTATGTTCTTGATGCTCTAAAACCAGAAAGTAAGTTCTGTCAAACAAAAGATGACACATTCAAGATTTTTACCTGAAACAACATATTGGAATTGAGAAATATGTCTGTGTATACAGTTTTTTCTTTTAATTTTTTTTCTAGTATATATTTAGTAATAAATAGTCTTAATGTCTATCCCATCCATGCTTCCTCCTTGCTAGTTTAAAGCAGAAATAGGTAGAGAACTTAAAAAAACACAGCAGAACAACACTTACTCAGATAATAACTTTCTGCTAAGGTAATTTACATTAACCCTAAATGGCCAACTATCTTACGTCAGTCTCCTAAAGAGCTATGCTGCCATCTTTTGGTGTTGAAAATACACTTCAGCTGTTTAAGAGCTTCGGAAAGTTAATGTTCTATTTAAAACCAACTTTCCTGCGTTTATGTATCATTCAAGGCAATAACTCTCCTCCCCTTTCTCTTTGTGGCCAAATACGGAAGTAATTTGGATAGAATCATTTGTACAACACATCAACAATGAAAGTGTCACAACATTTAACACTCGCATGGAGATTGTCTCGCTCAGCTTGTCCACATTTACATGCCTACAGTCAAGGCATACTTTTTTCTTATAGACGTGATCATGTCCAGATACATTCAGTACTACGGTGTAATGAAAAGGTCATTGTGAAACAGGTGAATAATCACAGCAATCAGTCAAACAAAGATATACACATAAGAATAAGCATTTAATAAAAATGAGGCATCAACATAAGTTGTTTCAGCAGCTGTTAACCACTCACAAAGGAAAGTATGCAGCCAAGGAGCTCCTATCTAATTGACCCTTCCATGATAACCCTGCAGTGCCTGTGCATCCATCAACACTTATAAATTCTGCGAATTTCAGTAAATTCAGTAAATTCCTGATACTGGCTGCCATATTCTTCATGCTAACAATCATCTGATGGATAAAGGTTCAGTGAGTTATTTGAAATTAGTAACTACTTAAAAAACAAATAAAAGGAAATTAAGGTTGTTATTTCTTTTATTGGTAGAGCAACCCATTTGCCATGTCTTGCCTTGGTCTGTTTGGGGTTTTCTTTTAAAATCAGACCAGATGCACTTAGAGGGAGCAAAACCAGCAGCTGGCAGCAGGGATCCCAGAATACTTAGGAAACATGGAAGGTACATGCTCAGTTCTTTTCTTTCCTAGAACCAATATATTCTTAAAATCTAATTTTAGGACACAAAATAAACATTATGCGTTATTCCTGAGCAACTAAGATGCCTGATTACTTGCAGTCACCTTTACTAAAAAAAAATTGGAAAATATTTCCAACTTAATAGATTTTTGGTTTGGCTTTAGTAATGTCATTTATTGGGACCAAAACCACTATACATCATTCAAGATAATTAGACTTTGAATTCCAAACTTGACTTTAAAGGGCTGTGTCATTCTATTTAAGTTATGCTTCCAATAGGAGCAAAATTTTCCTCTGTTTTTTCTTTTCTTACTTGTGTCATGCACTGCAAGAAGATAATGCTGGATACGCTGGAGGCTCCAGTGCTTTTTAGTTGGTGGCAATAGTCCTCTACTAACTCCCCACTGTCTGAACACATTGTACTTCATATTGTAGAATGTTCTGGTCCTAGTCTGTCATGGTTAGCCTAAAAAATGGTAACTCTGAAGATTCTACTTGGGGATGAAGTTCTGGTGGGGATGAACTTCACTACCCCCCACCCAATGGGTGCATCTGCTCTTCTCCTCGTAGTTCTGACCAGTATCTACTCTCTTCTCCCTCTATACAAAGATTCTAAAAGGAGTAGTGAAAGTTTGAAAACAAAAACCAACATGTCTCTTTCACACAAGTGTTGAGTGATACTTGCGTGAGTAAACTGAATGTGAACTGAAATCCCAGAATGGAAGGTTCACCTTTGAAAGGCTGAGCTATGAGCACAGCTCAAGAAGGGATGGAGGGGAAGCCTGGAAGGAAAGAAGGTGGTGAAGCCTATATCAAAACAAGAAATGCTATAAAATGCATTCCAGGATCCCCGCGTAAGAAGATAACGTTTATTTGTTTCTGCTCTCCTTACAGCTGATAACCAATGTTGTACATAAGACATTATTTCACTGATGCAGACCTGCTCAGCTGCTGAGTGCCCACCTGCTTTTAATAAGACCATGCAAGTCTGGATATAATCACTTGAAGAAAGGAACATGCAATCAGACATACAAAATGTAAGGGTGTTTAATGAGATTTTGGTAGAGTATTTTCTCAACCTTGGGAGGCAAAGGTTCTTTAAAGCCATTTTTCACCCTTTGAATATACACACTGCAAGTTATTATTACAAAGCAAGACAGGGGAATCTTATTTGATACACTTCATTGTACTTTATATTAAAATTCAGGAATTCTAAGCCTTTTTAATGCATAGAAATGTGAAATAATTTAAATCTTCTACTTAGTAATCAGCATGTTATTGTCTGTTACCCTTAGCTGAATCTGATGTCAGAAGCAATACCCTTATCAATGAATCACTGGAGATGAAACCAGCAGTTTTTACTCATCAAATACTACCACTGACTCCAATGTCTAGAAATTGCTGCACAAGAAATATGCAAAGCTACACAATTATCTAAGACCTTTGCCAAAATTATGCCCAAGAAGCATGCTTACTTCTTTTTTAATATACATGATAACAATCTCACTATTTTTAAACACATTTAAGATATTAAATCCTTTGTTATAAACATTAAAGGGATCTTTGCTTAAATAAATTTATCTCTTCATACTGACTTTCTAATCCCATTTAAGTACTTTCTTCAATGAGCTTTCTATTCTTAGACTTTTATGAGATAATAATTGATACCACCACAGCATTTGGCACAGTAAAGAATCATTTCCCCAAAAATCCTCATCTCGAAAGAAGGAAAGAACTGGCTTAATTTACAGCAGATTGGAACTGAAAGTTACAGGTATAGAAGCACCTGAGAAATATAAATAATTACTCTTTGTTTTGTGTCTCATTCTAGAAAGTGCTATTAGTCCTCCATTATTTATACTATTTAGGAGTTTTTTTAGAAAAATATTTGCCTGCAGCTAAAAAAATGGCAAATCCTGGCCACAGGAACAAGAAGGAGGCATGTAACACACAGAAAACACCAAAATAAGAAGAGCTTAGAAGGCCAAGACACATGTTTCAACCCATGGAAGAAGAAAGGATGGTCACTGTTACTGATGTAGGTATGCTTCTTTTTTAGTCAGGTCAAGGGATGTTTTATTTCCAAAAAAGCTTTTAAAAGAACAGATCAAATGGACACATTTTCAAAGCAATGTATGTGGAGGATTAAGGGAGACCATGGAGCTTTGAAAATGTTCCTAACTCACAGATTCTATTTCTGATACAATGATTTTATTTTCTTCTTTTTCAGGTCTGAGCCTTCCTTCTCCCTGATGTTCCAACTCCTTCTTTATCTGGATTCTCTTGCTGTGCATTTTTTCCGCTACACCAATTTGGAGTTACTCATGTCCCTGTTGCCTCTTTTCTCTCTGTTTAATCTACCCACTGGCAGCCATGCTGTACTTCTTAAATTGTCTGTGTTGTTCAGCATTTAAAAGCACTTCCAGAGTCATGTTTCATACAGAAGAGTCCAGTAGCTGGAGCCAAAATGAAATCCCCCTGAGAAGGTCAGATATTTCAAAACTAGTTTATCTCTAGTGACTTCCATACACTCTGCATGGTGGCTTCAGCTGACTGTCACAGTGCAAGTTGTTGGCACTGAACACCATTACAACAAAGAAATACAACAGAATTTTTTTTTCCTACTGTGGTAAAAAGAATACATCTCAACTGTATTTTGGAAACTTCATAAAGTAGCAAAATTCCCACTACTCGTAATCTTTCAGGTTAGTTGGCTGCCTTGCGAGGACCGGGCTTTTGGTTCAAGTTTCTGTTGTTATCTATACATTTCTCATGGAATGTTGATTCAAGCTATTTTTTAAACTTTAAAAAGTTGTTGCCAGAGTTAATTATCACTCTCAAGTGGCCAAACACAAAAGCATCAGAATTAGAATCTCAGTAAAGCTTTGTATGTATAAATGTGCTAGGCTTGAAGGTTGGTTCAAAACTACATGACAGAATGGCAAGGCATCCAGCGTCCTAGACTGTGATCTCTCAGTTCAGAAAGTTGCTTCTCTTCCTGAGCATTTTGGGAGAGACGATGACTCTCTCTGAACTTCAAAAAATTACATTTCGTCACAGCAGAAACCAAGGTGAAAGGATGAACAAGCTGGAGCACAGAGAATTTGAATCAAGCACCAACCTCTATTTCAAAGGGCTTTTAAATCAAAATAGTTTCAGTGCAAAATGGGGCTTTGCATAAACCTGTGGTGAACATCCAATCTGAATATTTCAGTATGTTGCCTACCCATAAAGAAATGGGTGAACTGAAGCTTTCACAGGAGTTGTAATTCAAATGTTTCATACCACATTTTCTCTAGGCTAGACTGCACAGCAAGTTTACTCAGTGCATTTTTTCCTCTTCCTGCAACAGGCAAAGTTAAGCTATGCAATTAATGTGTTATCGTAATCACATGTTACCTCAAAAGCAGGGGTTCTTAAAGCGCTTCAGTTTATTTTGCACTCAAAAGAGTGGCTGGACTATTTCGCCTCACTGAACTCAAACACACTTGACACATCACTGGGGGCTTTCTCAAAGGTTGGTGGGTGGAGAGAGGGGGACTGCCTGCTGTGATTTATCTTGCTATAATTAAGTACTCATGCTCTGTCCACGGGGGTTTTAACTCACCATACCAGTGCTTTCTGTTTTAAAACTCTGGACGATGTGTCAGAGCACTGCTCTGTCAGCATCTCAGCTGACAAGATCATATTTTAATTGGCAAGAACAGGCTCTGGGCTGCTCAGTCCTTTACCTTTCTTCTAAAAGGCTATGACTAAACAAAAATATTATTTTTATTCTAGTCTGAGTATGTCCACTGACAGTTTCAGATTCTTCCACCCTCTCCATTAAGATCTGCTGTTCCCTTCACAGATAAGGTGGAACCTGCACCAGATCTACACTTCTTCCTTTCCACTGTTCCTCTCAATGCACTAGGAACACACAGCTTTATACAGTATTTTGATACAGAAACACTTTTGAAGCATCCTACAATTGGCAAGGCCCCAGACTGAGAACATGGAACAATTTCTGAGGAAACCACTGATCTCTTCCAATTAACATTCAGCAACAGTTCTTTTTGGAATAATGCCAAACACCCAAACTGATAGGTTTTATCCATCTGTAGACAGCAGGAACACAACATAAATCTGCTTATTCGTCTGACTCTAGATCTTCTCTCTTTTTTAGAACAATTGATTTCTCTTTTTACTTAGTCTTTCCTTTCTTGCCTTCTTTTATCTTAAAATGGTGCCATGTTATATCAACAGAGTGATGGCATGTAAGAATACTCGCTGTAGCTGAGAACTTACAGAAATTTAAGTTCCTTTAAAAGGAGTGAGGAATCAGGCTTCATAAAATGAAAACCTCAAGTCTTATTATAGGTCTAATTTTATCTGCAAATCACATTTTAGTTTCTAAGTATTTAAAAATTTTTACATATTAGACTGTGTATATTTTCCCAATTATCATGCATCAGTCAGATACAGAGAGACAAGGAAAAACATTAGGTGACATCTAGATTAAAGTCGTGTAAATAATTCATTCTTAAAATTGGTGCTTGATCAGCTCAAAAGCATCATTTGATCTTCTCAGGGAACTGAACAACAGAAAAGTAATTTCAACATTAAATTAGTTTAAATATTTTTGAAGTTGTAATCTTTTCAAAGAAAACTTCACAGGAAAAATAATGTCATGTATCATCTCAAATACCTCAGAATAGTTAAACTTTCAGGAGAGAGGAACAAAGAATTATTTTGCGTATGAACCTGAAAAGTAAACAGTTGTTTAACTCAAACAGATTCTTTTACAGAATTATTCACTAAAAAAAATATTGCTTGGTTCCCATACAGAGAGTTCACAAATCAAGATCAGTTCCCAAATATACAGACTAGAACTTCAGAACTGAAAAGCCATTGGATATGAAGAATTAAAGTAAAAACAAACAGCTACTGCATGAGATCAGGAACTGTTCCTATAACATCAGTTATGTTTTTCAAGAATTTCTTTTTAAATTTAAGTCATATTAATAATTGATGGAAATTATACACAAATACTTGACTGTAGATCAAACATAAAGAGTTCATTCAATAAATCTCCACAAATAACAAATAATATTCATCTAATTTCCAGATCACAATTATGCATTCCTATAGCTATATCCAAAATATATTAACTATAATAGAAACATTTATAAATAAGTCCTGAAGCTCATTTCATTCACAGGAATGTTTTCCAAAATACACTTTCAGAATCCTGTCAACATGAAGATAAATAATAAAAACCATAAGTAATTCAGATTTAGCTTTAAATATTGTATTTTATAGTATAGCAGTTATACACTATAGTAAAGCAGGTCCTCTAACTTCAACATGTTTTAATACAGTCCAAGTTATACGTCTAGGTTAAAAAATGCAGACTGTTCTGTAGCAAAGAGGCTCATGCACAGCTAAGGAGTGGAAAGGTCATTTTATCTCTAAATACAGTATCACTTGGGCCAATGCTGGAATACAACTTCTCCTGATACTTTCAAAAGTGTAATAAAAACTTGAAGGGCATGTTAAAAAAGAAGGAAGAAGGAGCATCAAAAAATATTCACGTATTTGACAAAACATCTTAAACTGAGAGAGAGAAACAGCTCAACTTGTTTAGCTTATCAAAAAAAAGCCTGAGCAGTAACTTGATAAGAGTGTGTAAGAACATTCATGGGCAGAAAGCATTGGGTACTAAAGTGCTCTTCAGACGTAGCAGAGAAAAACCCAGCATTAAAAAAAAAGCCTTGGCATTAAATCCAGACAAATTCAAATTAAGAACAAGTCATAAATATTTAACAGTGATGATGATTAGCCACTTGTATTACTGAAACCATTGCCCTTTTCTCAGGAGTTTTAAAAGTTTAAACCTGGGTTTAAACCTGGTGCCGTTTAGAAAATATACTTCCATCAGGCAAATCACTGGTCTCCAAGTGAACACATCTGGGTGAAATCTGTGAAATAAGAGGGGACAAAGTGAACTTGTCTGCCTTAAGATTAGCAAAACATACTGGTGTTCCTCCTAAGAGCTCCATACAGATATTAATACAGCTTTCTCAACAGCCTCTAATGGAACAAGTTCATTTCAAACATTCCATTTCATTGTCAAAATAAAGATTAGTTTTCTAATCCTGCTGGAGAACTCTATGAAACCCTCTGTGCACTCACCAAAACAATTTCAATGGGCAGTTGTACCTAAAACCTAACCCCATTCATTCAAACAAAACATTAAATAGCCATATCTTACACAACAAGTAAACTCAAGGGTTCATGCCAGCACAAAGCTAGGCTCACATTTATAAAACTCACTTGAAATCACAAGGGGTTAGGCAACAAAGGGGGGGGGAATGAAAATAGAAAAGCCCAGCATTTGGCCCCTCAGCATTTCCACATTTTGCAATTAATAACACTGTTCAAAAGAATGTTTTCAGAATGGATGTCAATGAGATCAAGAACCAGAACATAAATCCCAAGACATTCTTTTACTGGACTGTAAGTCTTTTTTATACCCTTAAAACGATGTGAGCAGAGCCAGTTAACATCACTTTCCCTCTTTGCATTCCACATGGCCTATCAAAGCACCACAGCAGCAGCCAAGGGAGTCATGTGGGTGTGTACGTCTGTGAAGTCACACCCAAAAACTCCATTTTTATTGTTGAGCATGAGATTATATGGCATGAAATGCTCCACTGGTCAATATAGGTCAGCTGCCCAAGTTGTGTTGTGTCCAATTTTTTGTCCACCCCAGAGTGCTCACTGAGGGAGGTGGCAGATCAAGAGAAAGAGAAAACCTTGCTTCTCTGCAATTACTGATCAGCAACAGCCAGAACACTGGTTTAGTCACAAATCTGAAATGCAGCACCACAGGAGACTGCTATGAAGAAAATGAACTCCATCTCTCACAGGTGCATTAAGTCTTCAGCAGGCAAGAGCTGGAAATCACCACTCCAGCTCCTAAGAGCTCACCAAGAGACACAGCTGAACTCAACTGAAAACAAGAAATAAGCCAGAACAGAAATAAAGGTTATAAAATAAAATAATAACAGGAATTAGTTATGTATTCCGAAGAAAAATTTTTTCTTGACCTTCCCAATAACAAATCAGTCCCTCTTGTTCTGCAATAGCTTTGATTTGGAAAAAAGTCCAGAAGGGAAGATGAAAGTAACTTAAATTCCATACATTTTTCATCTTTGTCATATCTACACAGCCACTCTATCAGCAACTCCTGATTTTCTCCCACATGAAACAGACCATGAAATTTTACTTTCCCTCAAACTCCTGCAACCACATATGGCAGGTTTTAATATAAATCCATATGGCCAAAATATGTTACTGCTGTTCATCAGATCTGTGACCATTAAAGTTATTCACCCATAAATAAGAATAAAGACTCCCTAGACAAGACAGGAACATCATTCTTGCCTGTTCTACGTCTCTTTTGCAGACTGAGAAAGGATTTCACTTCTCCTCTAGCTGTCAATCTGGTTCCCTTCACAAGCATTAAAATTCAGTTTAAAGACTGAATAATAACGATTGCTGACCCTTCCACACTGATAAAAATAAATAAATGTCAGTCAGACACCAGTTTAGTCACACAGGTACAGTAAACTTTTTTCTAACCACACTGCACAGATTTATTCTTGAAGCTAATCAGAATTCAAACAGAACAGAAATCAAATGTCACCCTGCCACACTAACATCCATCAACCACAATGATTACATCTACATCAATCATTTGATATAATAGGAGTAAAGTCATTATAACAGAACATTGTCAAAAGATCTGGAATTGGTCTTCTATTTAGTATTCCATCATATAATAGCTACAAGATTATTTCAAAGGCAGCAGTGTCTGCTTTGAAAATATAAGACAGTTTGCTTCAGCATTTTCCTGGCAGCAGACTGTTACTCAATAACAACATTCTTTATGAAGAAGTAACATTACTGATTTGAGCTTTATAAAAGGGGATGACATTGGATTTTCTGTTCCATCAGTTTTTAAGGTAGAACTGAAAATTAAACAATTGCATTACTTTTATGTATACAACCTGCAACTTATCTGAAAGCAACCCTATTATTCAACAGAAGTGTTGGTTATATCAGATAGTTCAGTAATGTCATTCCTTTACTTTGGAAGTCCCATTGGCTTTGTCTCCTCCTGTGTTTAATTTTGCCTGAAACACCTCCCTACTTCATTCCCAAGCAATGGTGTTCTGAAAAGGGTAGTGCTACCTGAAGGTTGCATATATGAAAATAACATACGCTGGTAATTCAAAATGCGGAGTTCACCTCCTGCATGGGACCATGCCTTTTCATTTCCAGACTGGACCAGTGTCTGGTGTCTGGTTGTGCTTTGTGGTGCTAAAAGGCAAAAATTCTGCATACAGACTGCATCTGTCACACTCCATACTACAGACAGACAATGAGAAGCAAAGATCATACCAGAGAAGGAGTACAAACACAGAAAGTTCTCCCTTTCTGGACATCATGTAGAATGTCACTGCTGCTTCAATCAAAGGAAGATCTTACTCAGAGTGACCTTTCTGTGCATTGATCACAGCAGTGAACATGAAATCCCATAAGCACAGCTGAAATTATGCTTCCTTTACATGAGAGGTATTGCATGAAAATTTATAAAGGACTGAAAAACAGTCCTTTAGATCCAGCACTATGAGAAATGAAGACCGCGGAGACCTTATTCCACCTGGCTTGGAAAGCAGAAATATAAAGAAAATAATTTAAGGTTAAGGCAAAACTAACAGTGCAAATCAGACATGCAGAATGTGACTTTATCTGTCTAATTAAGTTTTTTGCAAATAGTACTGCAAGCAGTAATAGTTCATAAAATCAATGAATACACTTATGAGAGACTTTGAAGGAATTTATCACTGGCTCCCTCACAGGCCATTTGTACCTTGACCCTCACTGGTCATTGCTAATTTATTCATGACAAGAGTCATTCAGGACTGAACCATTCAAGAAAACAGGATCCTGTATCAATATGTAAACTTCGAGGAGGTTGAGAACAGCCCTTATTAATAAGTTAGATTTGTCATTGTCTTCAACAAGCTGTATGTCCAGTTACATCTGCTGCTGCTTTTACTTCTAGACAGGTATCTCTGTCTAGTCGAGAACTTGATCTGGATGACAGTACATCCTTAGAACCACTTTTTGAGTAACTACAGTACAGCAACAAACTTGTCTGCAACACTTTTTTTAATAATTAATTTCTTAGATGATGCTTACAGATCATAATTTTGTAAATACATTAAAAATACATAAATATATTCTTTCAGACAAGACACTTTAAAAGGATACTAGTCACATTTACTATGTTCATGTTTAGCTGGCTTATAAATAAATGACAATTCCTTTAGTGTAAGTTCATATTTGCAGTAAGTACATTGCATTACTCTCTTGGGAATAATAATAATAAAAAAAATGCATCACAGAAAAATCCCCACTAATTTAAAATGCAAATAAAACATTTTTTGCTAAAGGTTATAATACTACTAAATAATTGATCGTAATTTCCAAAATTATCAAATCACATTTTAATAGCTGTGCTTCCATTGTTGAACAAAGTAAATCTTTGCAAATTCTTTTAACATATTTATTATGACAGTCATATTTTACAGGTAAACAGCAATGGTAGTCTTATATATAATTCCAGAGAATTACTAAGATTTAAATGGCAACCACTGTATATTTACTTGGCATTTCAGTGAACATTAAGGTTTATAGTTCTGAGGAAAAAATTGACTTTGGCTTTACTTCAGTCAATATTTATTTCTCTGTTCGATAAACATTGATGTTTGCCTCAAGAGAAGTCAATATCCTGTTAATGTACATTACTTAAATAACATTTGGGAATTACTAAACAAATGACTCAAATTCGGAGGATCAAAGATAGTGGGGCCGAGAAAGACTTACAGGGTGTTTGTTTAAACCTGCAGTCTTAGCAGAACCACCAGTACATGACGTGAAACAGCCCTATGAACAATCCCCCTTTAATCTTCAGCATGCTGCTATTACAGTCAAATCCATCTTTGGTACAGTCTGCTTCAGAAATGTTTATGTGCAAGTATTTTATCCCCTTTCTGCCCTTCTTCAACACTTACTGAGCCAGCTTGTCCTTGAAACATGTTTTGCTTCAAAGATCATGCAGATTGTAAACACATTCTTATGCTTTTCTCATTTAAGCTGGTTTTCCCAGTTTCTCATCTATGTTTTATAGTGGAATCTTCAAAAGTTCTTAAAGGAACCCTGTTCACAATACTCAGAATTTTTACTGGAAGTTCATGCTACCAGACTTTCTAGGTAGGGCTATTTTCCCATATGGCTACAATCAATATTTTAATACTAATAAGTTTTACCAGACTTTGCTATTCACATGAGGTAACAAAGCCAAGAGAATCATCAAATTTTAGGTGGAAAAGAGTGAAAATATTTGCAGCTTGTCTCAGATCCTGGTAAAACTGTCATTTAATGGACAATATGAATAGTTGAATGTATGAAATTTTGTCATCATATTAAATATTAAAAGGCCGACTGCAATGATAAATCTTAGCAACCTCTCATGAAGGAAGTGATGCAAACAAGCCTATACAACAACTTGTGATCAAACTTTAGAGACTGAACTTTCCAATGTCTCTAGCCATCTTTCTTCCTGCTGGAGGACATCAGCCACAGTTGCATGGTAGATCACTAAATCAGTAGAGAGAAAAATCTAGCATTATCATATTGCATCAAGTTAGCAAGGAAAGGCCATTTGTAATGGAAAGCTCTGAATATCTCCAAAAAATCTTACAAAGCTCAGGCTGTCACTTTTTGTGAGTGTACTCACAACTTCATATGCAACACGATCATCTGCTAGTGAAAAAGTGGGACCTTAAAATGAAGACTGAAAAAAAATTTGATTATAAAATTACATAACTGCATAAATTTTGTAATTTTGGAGTATTCCAGTCCAAGGGGGGGGGAAATATATATATTTTTTTTTTCTGTTCATTTAAGTCCACAGAGAAACATCTTATTTCTGGAGATACAAATTTTATGAGAAATAAATAACAGAGACTTTAGCTACTATATTATACTTGCGCATACCATGAATATAAGCTGCAGGAAATACTTGTTAAAGGTCAGGTTATTAAGAGCAATATTATCATAAATAGGATCAAAGCTATAGTTTCCTTCTGAAAAGCATCTCTGGAAAGGAAACATGCGTATGAGTAAGAGGTACAGCTTTGAACAATTAGCTGCCAATTCATGTCTGTTAGCTTCCTTGGATGTTTTCAATCAACTCATGCTTAACACACTGAGAGACGGGGAAATAGATCACATCTTGGGTATCAAAACAGTTCAAGGGCAGCGCTACCACTTTTGAAGAACTTTACAGGTGTCTGAATTTGAACTCTCACATTGATATCTGTAACAAGTTTTTACCGCTTCAGAGAAAAAAAAAAAAAACCACACATTTTTCTGAGGGTTTAGTGCTTTCAGCTTTCTCACAGAAAAAGTAAGGATCAGCTGGCTGCAATAGCATGCTGTATATGGCCTCATAAGGCAACTTTTAGTAGGTTTGGATCTTGAAGAGAGACCCAGCTGCCATTGTGTTTTCAGTCCTCTTGCAAGTAAATTTAGCAAAAAGGACAGGATTTGAAGGAATGTATGTCTCAGAAATACAGGTGAACTCCGGATAAAAGTAGTTGCATCACTGGTAAGGGATGGAGCAGTGAGACAAAAAAGGCAGCAGCACTGTCTACGCTGTTTTGGTTCTTTGTACAGCTATTGTCAGAGTCTCAGAGCTGTCAATCCAGTAGTACCAAACCTTTCACAAATCAACCCTTAACCTAATCTTTCACTTATCAACCTTTCTCAAATACTAGATTCACATTAAGTACATTAGGAATGACAATAACCCTCTGTTCTAATAACGAAAAACTGCCAATTAAACCCATAATGTATGGACATCTTCCCCTTAGTTGCCCTTTTTATGCAAAATAACAATGTAGGAGGTTGCATGCAATACCAACATGTCCATCATTTTAATTATTTCTGGATATTTGTCCATAATGCATTAGATTAAAAGAGTCCAAAAACTGATTTATTCACTCACTTGTAAATTGCATCTTAATGCATTCACGACTTGTTAACATTCATAAATAAAAGACTTAGAGTTCTTTCCCAGTAAAAATACTCTTATCTTCAGAAATTACGAAGACACACAGTTAAATGCAATTTTTAAATATTTATTCCATATTTGCACGCATCTGTCCTGCAAGATTTAAAAAATGTTAGTGAAAGCTGTCCAAAATTCCTACAGTGGAGCCTTTTATACTTTCTAAATACCTACTATCCTAGTAGGACTTTGGTGCTTACTGCAAGTTGATCTCTGTAACATGCTTGTCATTAAAGACAATTAAAAAAAAAATCAAAACACACAAAATGCTTAAACATACAGGTTTAATAATTAGTAATTTCATATTATGCTGAAGATTTATTTTATGCATATGCCAACATTTCCTACCTCCCTGTCTAAAATAAAATGTGTCATTATAGTACAAAAAAATTTCTAAAGGAAAATAATTTTGACCTTTAAGACAGTCAGTTATTGCATTTCTTCTCATTGTGGTTCCATAAATGGACCACTATCAGGTGAAATATATCTGCTTGAGAAACCTGCAGCAGCAAACGCTTAACACCCAAATAATTTCTCTTATTCTGACCATGTTTAACTCAGGCAAGGCCTTAAATATACTTATCTTAGATGAAAGGAGATCAGTGTCAAGTCCACTGAAACTGGGAAGTTATATTTCAGCTTTTCATATCTGCCAAATCACAACTCCTTTTCCTTTTGGTTGTTCAATAAATAGCATCTCCCTAAAAGACATGACCAGAAGTAGTTGAGTGAAGAGCAATATTTGCGGAAACAGACCAGTGGATTGTTGATTGCTTTTTATTCACATTTGCACAAACACATTTCTTATGATATGAAGCAATTTTTCTTATTCCAGGGAACAAGGCCCAGGATGATATCTCCAAAAAGGAGACTACATCATCTGCTTCTCAGAATTTGCACTTGTACTTTCTGATTTCCACATTATTTAAAAGCCTAAATACTTTGGTATGTGACACAAGACCTGGATCAACATTCTATCCTCAGGTTACACCACGCATGTGTGACAAATCTTTTAAAAAAGCTTCAGATCCAATTCACTCACTGCTGATCATATACTAGACAAAATGTTTTAATAAAGAATAAATAACAGGTAATATGATACATACATCAATTAACTTACAAACTAGCTGATCTGCTACAGAAGTGTGAAATTTGGAGCTAGCTTAAAAGAAGGCTGGCAGTCACCTGACAACTCAAAAATCTTTCAATAGTTTTATTTACGCTCTTCGCTTTAAAACACTGTAGCTTCACAATGAAAAGCCACTCTCCAGTTGCCTAAGGGCTGATGCTCTCATACAGCACCCTTACACTATCTGAACCCCTGAGCCTAAGGAATTAAGGGATAAGAAGCAAAGTAACAACACTGAGTATTGTTATAGTCACATGTCAGTGTTCTGCTCATCACATGGCAAGAACTACACTCTTCAGATAAAAATAGCAGGTTGGGAAAACAGATGTCTCAGACTTCTTTAGCTTCTGTTGTGGAATGCCTTATTCATGGCTAAAGAAACATTTTCCTCACCTCAGATTATCGAGGTCAGGCATCCAGCACTCAGATTAGGTTTCACTCATTAACGTATCAAAATGTTTGTATTTGTGTACTCACGTGTGCTGGCAATCGACTCATTCTGAGAGCCTGGCAGAACTCCCTGCAAGGAAGCTGCAGCAGGAAGCTGACACTGCACAGTGGGCAAAGAGATTCCCTCGATGCTCTGCTCAGCTAAATCCTGAGCCCAGGAGGGACCTGAGATCGCTTCTAACTCACATCAGGCAGAGTTAATTTTAAAACTTCAGGTTTTCAAGAAAACTGTCCTGTCCATTGCCTGTGTACCTTGCCTAGCATAAGAGGATGTCAACTTCAATAAAGACTTTTAGATAAAGGCCAGATTACATATCCTGAAGGAAAAGTATTAATCTGCCACCTTTATTTCCCTAAGAATCCATGCAACTGATGTTTCCACATAAATGAGGGAAATAATTCTTCAGAAATTACCTAAGCTGCACAATTGCCATGACTTGCAAAGCATCAAACGTCACAGATTTATGGGAGAAGTTCTGGTTTATGGACTACCAGGGCCAGCACTAGAACTAAGATTTCCTGGCTACTAGGAATTTTGATACTGTTTTTCACTCAATTCAAAATACCCCATAAGGTTCCAAGAGAATCTTAGCTAACACCACCCTCAGGAATGCAAAAAACCCGAACCAACCTTGACTTAGAAAAACTACAAAAATGCAACAATTTGCTGATATGGAAGGGACAATACCAGGCTATTGGAGACTGGTAAAGATTAATGCTCCTGAAAATGAAAGGGACAAGCTGAGAAAGAGCACTTAGTGTTCTTCTTTCTTTGACTTGCACTCCTTTTTTGTATTCCTATGGGTAAGTAGTTAATGCAGAGTGTTTATAGCCCATCACTGTGATTCACTGACCTTTCAACTCTCAGGATTGGGCAAGCACGCAGGAGGGGTGGCTTCACTACAAAACACAGCAAAATTCCATCTGTTTTAGATTTACACATGGTATCCATAAGCCTGGACAGCAGCATTAGACTTACTTTGCCACTTACCAAAATTCAGTTTTGACAGGAAAAGCTCTCTCTCATCTGCATTCATCCATACTTACTATAACATTATCATTTTCAGGAAAAATGAAGCAAAGAGTAGAAAACAAACACAAAACCACAAACTACTGAATAAACAACAGTATAAATAATAATTATGTTGACTACATTTTCTATAACATATAACTAATGTTATTTCAGCGAAGTGCATTCTCCCTACTGAGAATGGAACATTTATAAAAAGCAGTAAGTCTATGAATTATTAGTTTAAGTATACAGAGAAAGATTACTCAGACATTATGTAGGGTTTTTTCCAGCCTTCTTGAATATCATAATACGCAAGATTTTCTGCACTTAACCAGAGATGTGTATTCAGTTAAGGCTGTATCCTTCCCATACTTCCAGCCTTCTGCTTAGTGGTTTAAAAGAGATTCAGTAGCTTTCATGTTCAAGGACCCATACTACCTCTTAGAAGTGAATTCTAACATAAATACTGGTAATGAGAGTTGCACAAAGGTGTTAGTTGTATCATTAATCTTGTTAAATACCCTGCACCAACAGCCATGAGTAATCAGACAATGAAATAGAAGGCAGAATTAAATACTGGTTACAGCTTTACTTGTGATAATAGATGGAAGATTCTCAACTGGGAATATGTGGCAGGACAGAGATAAGAAAGGCTTGCTTTTCTGGGGGGGCTTTTTAAAGCATGATAATATTTAGCTAGCTGATGGCATCAAAACCAGTTTTTTAAGACAATGTGTAGTCATTATAATAGAAGATAAACATGCACTATGTGCACATAATATTAATACTCAGAAACCAATCGCTCACAAAACAGGGGAACATTCCAGACATCATGATGTTGCAGTTACCCCTGCAGAACTTCAGTACTGCTGTTTTAAATCCATGAAGAGTAACTTACTGAGGTGAATCCACGTGGCTGATTGCAAACTACACAAGAGGTTGAAATGGGCAATGATCAGGCCTTCACATGACCTATTAAAACACAAACCTGCTAAGGCCATCTTGGTCACTACTACTTGTCTAGCTATGAGGAATTAGTAAGAATTCTAAGGCAGCTCATTATTAACCAAACTGACCACTCACAACGATTAACGCTTTAGTAGAGCATTTGCTTTAGCAAGTATCACAACTGCCTACATTTCGTCTGTTAACGCTGAGCTGAGACGTGTTCAGATTCAAATTAGAATTATTTTATCAAGTCTACTATATTACATTACAAAATGCTATTTGCTTCTCCCTGGTGTTTTATGATTTTCTTTATGTCCATTGCCTCAATCAAGCAAATCAGTAATACCCAGCTACCACCTCTTTTCACAGTGCCTGCTGGTGCAGTGGGATAATGCTTGTGTGTTCCATGCTATTGTCCTCAAACTCCCTGACACGTGACAAAAATGAAGTTTTTGTATTTTTTCAAAAAAAGGTAAGTAAATGAGGTCAATAAAAGGGCTCGCTGATGAAATGAACAGACTGGAACATTCCACTACACATTCCAGTTACAGAAATACAAAATATGTATTCAGCCTTCTGTGTTGAGCAAATAATTGACTGTTACTCCATTCTGACAAGCAATGCATGCACAAACGATGCTTTTTATTAATCAGATTAATTTCCTTAACATTTCTGACACTGCACATAAGGTACCATTCTTCAGAGTCTATTCATGACCATGTTTCAAGCAAGACTTGCAGCCTGCTCATGGTGGAATATTAAACTGTCCATTCTACTTTGAAACTGGGTTTGATCAGTTGACATAAATACTACAGTTCTTTTCAGCTGAGTGTTGATTTGAAGAGCCAATTTACATAATAAACCAAAACAAAATCTGATCCATATCTCCTACTTCAGTTCCATCTACTCACTAATATTAACAGTTTCTCTTTTGTGCCCATCAAATCACTGTTAATAAAAGCACTATGTTCTAATATGGATAAGTATAGGATGGTATACAAAGACTACAGTCATATATCCCTACACTGGTCTAAGCTCTGGGAATTTTAAGGCTAGCAGGGTTGGGTTATTTAGGCAACACCTTACTAATTTTCCCCTCTCTAGGACTATTTACTTGCCTTTAAATGCGAGCTAGAACTTCAAGGCAAGCATTCGAAAAATCCATAGTTGCCACCCAGTAGCAGGAAAGAATCTCTGTTTCTGTTCCAATACAAAGAAGTGCTATAATGTTTTAGAACCAACAAGAGTAAATACTGGTGTTTGAGGTTGTCTGCTCCACATAAGAGCCTTCCCCACTGCTTACAAACATATTGATGTTGAAAAACATTTTCCTCCTGTTATAAAAGCAGCCTTATTTGTATGAAAACAGACCCATAAGTATGATTTCCTGTTTCAAGTCAGGGCTTTATTTCAATTTGTTTTATTTCCATTCACAATACTATGCTTTCCTACATATTCGAAGTCACTTTCTGCATTGTGAATTTCTTTTAAGTAAGCTGAAAGAATGTGAAATTTGCTATGATGCCACTAGAGTATCATATATAGTGACACTTGCAGTGTTTGACTGTATTGCCCCTTTCAGCACAGAACCAAGTAGAAAGCCTTATTTCACCAGGTTTTGGATGCTATTACACTTTGAAAGCACAAAAACCAATTGCCTGATGATTTGTTCTACTGAAAACACTCAAGAGAACTGCATTCAGAAATATAACATTGTGTCAGTATTTTATAAAGTCATTGTAGCTCTATAGAAGAAAAGAATTTACTTAGCTACTTGAAATCCAGTTTCCTTTGCAGTACAGATGAACACCAAATGTCTGGATATTAATCAAAACCTGAGAAATAGTTTCCTGACAGACTCACCACAGTCAAAATCTATGATTACTGGCAGGGAATCTAATGAAAAGAGAGAGGGGGACAGACAGGACTTGAAAAACACACATTTGTGTGTCAAAATGCAGCATAAAAACAGAGCTCAGACTCATTCTTGGAGATAATATTTTTACATGATTTCAACATTTGGATTTCTCTACTACTATACAAAGTATTCACCTCTTCACCTCCCTTTTTTCTGGCAGAACTACTATTCATGGGGACTATTTAAAAAAGTAGCAAACAGAGGAAGAAAAATAAACAACCAACATCCTCTTGCACACTATTGCCTTCTATTATCTAATTTTTTTTTATGGTAATGTGGTGGTTACTGTACAAAAATTACAGTACTTTGTGCCACTTCCTTTTTGGCTTCATTTTTAATAAAATGCAAGTATTTGTCTATTGAGTAGTTTTATTAATAGTCTCTCTGGAAGCACGTATGAGTGGTTAATAAAACCAGGTTACACTTTTTAAAACAAAAATAGCATCATGTTGCTCTCACCTACTGCTTTCAGGAAAACCATAATTAGAACTGTGGAGAAATAAATTCCTTCTCCTGCTGTTTTTAGACTTGACTCGCAGTTTTTGATTATCTGGTATTGACCTAAATTAACCTAAACCCAGAACGTAGTTGACCAAAATTTGTGGAGCTTTGCTTTTCTGAAATTCCCTGTAATAACAAATTCTATAGATATTATTTTGTGTAACAGTGTGTATAACAATGTGTATTTCATATTACAATATCCATGACATGCCGTACACATAGATAAGACCTCAGATTTATGCATTTCCTTGTTTTTCACTTCTTCACCACACTCTTCATTTTTCTCTCCTAGTCTTAGACTTTTCTTTCCAAACCAGTATGTAAGAACTCCATTATGTAGATGCAGTTATCTTAACTGATAGAAAAATTACTGAAGCATAAAGGTGGACCCTGCAGAGACTGCAGTGATTTGGGACTCCTTCAGCTTTCTTGCAACTACACATGCACATTGCCTTGTCCCTGCTGTGACAAAGTCTGCTTCCACATGGTAAAGTCAGGTTTCATGCTGTTAAGAACAGTTAGGAAGGCAGGCTACTGAAGCTGCTCCACAGGAGAACCAGCAAGGATATTTTCATAGAAGCCAGCCACTCTCAGAAGTGCTAATTTCATTTTGTACAAATTGATACTCTTCCGTCTTTTCAAATGGCCAAGAGCAAAACTAAAACAAATAAATAATAGTGTAGTAGAAATGCTACCTTCTGCTCTGCAACTTCACCCTTCTTTGGCAGAGACAAAATTAGGCAGCACCACCCTCCTGCAATCCCTCTTCCTTATCCAGTACTATTGATGGTATTTATTCCACGGTAAAGACCAGTTTTTGGACTTAGTTTTTCACACTGAAGATGAGACATATTACCTAAGTTGTCAAAAGAAAGCTGGAAGTTGTGGCAGCTGAGAATGGGACAACTGAGACTTACAGGATCTAGAGGAGACATTGAAGCTGGTAGCTATTTCATGTACCCAAGAGACAGTTAAATCGCTTGTCCTTTGAGCAGGCATATATTTACACTTATGAACAGCAGAAATTCAGGAGACTAATTTGGGAACACTGCATTTTTAAAGTAACTAGCCAACCACCACATCCCAACACAAATCCTTCCCACACTACCATCAGGGTGAAAACAACAGCTTCAAGGGTTTGCAGAAGTGGTCAAAGTTTATCTCAGTGTCATGTTTCTTGTTAGATTAAAACAAAGCTGCTCTTACCACTATCAGAGAAATCATTTTTATATTAATACACTGCTTCCATACTTCATCAAAATTTATTTTATTATTCACTTGAGCTTTTCTTATCTAGAGAAAACCTTTGTATCACTCAAAATCAGGTAAATGGAAACACTTGTCATGAACAAAGCACCAAACAATTCCCAAGTAAAATAGAACAGTTCCATATGTCAGCATAACTGTGAAGTGAACTAGAGGTTCTCTTCCTAAGCAGAACATATGACACATTACTTGAAGGATTGCACAGAGAAGTAAGCAGGTCCTTGTCCTCTGAGTTCTTTAAAAAAAAAAAAAAAAAAGTCCTCCATTTCTGTAGGAGCTTTATTATTCAGCAAACGTATTTTGTCAAAAAACATATTATGTCCCTTTGCTTAGGAAGGACAAGGATAGAAACAAAAAGAAAAAAATGCAGAGGAGAGCACTTGTTTCTAGAATACATTGTCAGTGCTCTCTTTTCCACTTATTTCCAGAGCACTCACAGGCATTACACGACTGAACTGTACAGCACAGCCTCTCAGAAAGGCAGGCTCTGGGACCACGTACAAAACCAAAAATACAGTTTGAAACTTGACCATAGTGCAAGAGTATTACATAAATGTTGCTTGTGACAGGACAGGACTGCATTCCATGCAGAATCAGATTTATGTTACTCCTTTGTGTTTGGAACAAGCACCATCTATGCAAAATGCTCTGTTGTATGGATGCATTTCATTATTAGCATTTGACCTACTCAGACATTTGGAGAGTAAAATGTAGGTAAATATCTTCAATCCATGTATTCAAAAGCAATAATACATAATAAACATTACTTACAGTGAAAAATAGTAAACTTTGACTATCAGCCTGGTCTTTTCTACTTTGATAAAAGAAATTGTTTTGTTAATGAAAAAGGGTTACAGAGACTTGAAATTCTTCACTGTAGGAATTAAAACTAAACAGGTCAACCAAGACAGTTTATGTTAAAACAAAACCTGGTTCTTTTAAATAAAACCAACATCAATTAAATACTGTTTTATCTTTGTTTAGGAAACACTTCACGTTTTGATTCAGACTAAGAATCTTCTAACATATGGTTTTATTCTCAGAGAGAAAAGAAGCACTCAGAAGCACTGTATCTGGCTGTCCACATCCAATTTGCTTTCATAGTCCATACTGATATATTACCAGACATACATATTTAAAATACCTAATTTAAGAAAACCAGGACCAGAGCCACTTAGACTATAATTATAATACTCTGTCTGCACATTTTTCTAACAAAACTTTTTAAAAATAAATTAATGTGCATAGTGAATTTCAAATATTAAAACATTTTACACAACTATCTCTTCCAACTATACATATCCTCTTCTTTACCACTGTCAATGTTTTTAATGTTCATTATAAAATCATCTTTAGAGTGATTGAACAACAATCCAACAGCAAATCCATCCTTAGTCACAAACTAACTTCTGTAGGAAAACAGAAATTTAACTACTGACAAAGTTCTGATTACAAACTATTAAAAGAAGCAAGAGGGTTTGCTGTGTTTTGGTAATTTCTTGTGGAAAAATGTTTCCTACAAAAATTTAATGTTAAACTTTATGCCTGCTAGCCTGTTACATTACCAAAAACCAAAGCTATCACCAACACTGGAAGCATCTCAGAAGACAAAAAGGTATGAAAAAATCTCTAAATAGCATTTAAGGATCAAATGGTTTCCTCCAATGTCAGTTAGGAATGCATTCCTGTCCTTAGCACAGGTACTCCTTTCCTTCCATCTCCTTGTACTATTTTTCTGTTTTTTTACTTTAACTGTAGGTTATGTTTTGTCACCGGCATTAAAAAATGTCACTTTAGTAAAAAAAATAACTAAAAAGTCATGCCACAGAAACAGGCATCCCACATTCCTCTTTTACTTGAGAAATTTTTTTTTTTTAAATCATTTTACTGTGTAATGATGTCAATCATTATAAATCAGTTCACAAATGAAATCAAATATCAGTCAGAAGTTACAAAATCCATCTTCAAATGTATCTGTTAAAGACTACAAACTACTAAGACATGCTTGAGAGTGAATGCCATATCCTAAAGGTTATTAATCGCCAGGAGAGGAAAAAGGCAGCTCTGTGTTTATTCCAGCTTTGTGAATGATGGCTGCACAGATAATAAATATTAAACTCCAAACATGTAGCACTCAAAGCCATAGTCCCCAACTGCATCAAAACCAAGAACAGTTCACAAAGGGCTAAAATAACTGGGGCTGGAACCATTTGTTGACTTTAATCTGCAGAGCATGTCTTCAGATAGAAAAAAATGAAGAGAAATCAGTAAAGAAAACAAGGCATTTATAATACACTGTGAAAAATCTGAAAAAATCACTAAAACAATAGCTTTTGGAAAACTTGCATCTGCAGAAGGCCTTCTGGGCCTAAATCCAATATAAACCTGTCAGAAAATATTGATGAAAAATGTGCATTTACAATTGTAAATAAGACATGAATATGGAACCTAATCCTAAACTCAGTTATTCCAGAACGGAAAGGTTTGGTTGGGTTTTTTTTTTACTATGTTGTTTAGTTAATTGATTTAATTAGACAGTTGTTTTGGTAAACAAAATTACTTCAGAATGAAACTCCTCCAATAACCACTGACAAATCAAATGGACATCAAAGACTGTCGCTGTGCTTATCTGCCTCATTCATAATAGCTTACTGAAAATACCTGTAAGGGTCTAGTATTATAAAAGCCACCTTCCCAGAAAAGAAACGTGATCAAAGGAATTGTCAGATGGCATAAGGCCAGCCTTTCATATACCGCTCATGGGATTCTTTCAACTTTGTCTTGAAATGCCCTCTGATGCTCCATTCCAGGTTCTAATCCAACTCTGCAAGTGAAAGGTTAATGGAATGCACCCTTAACACACAGGCACATCTTAACATAGACTAACAAAATAAAAGTATATTTTCATGAAGGGGGAGTGCTGTTTTTAACATGTTAAAGTAATAACAGGCCTTCTGCCCCTCCCCAAATGCACTACAATCAAGCAGCTGCTCAACTTCGCTAAGCCTCAAGAAAACCTTCCTGATTAAACCCACTACATCAAACGCTCAGCTGACACAGGTTAACAAACATATTCACTTGATGTTTTAGTACTACAATGAAGGGTCAAAAAAACCCCAAAAGCCTGAAACAACCCAACACAGAAACTAAGATGCCAGAATTGCATAAGGAGGGAGAAAACACTGTAAAAAATTCCCACAGTGTTCAAGCAACAGCAAGTCAGCTCGGTCTCCTTGAAGCCTATTGCTTGACAGCAACTCAGAAGCTGGTCAGTTTTCAGCATGAAAAAGAATTAAAGAAGGAAGAGAAATTAAGTTCCAGTGCAAAAAAGTTCAGAAATATGGTCTGTGAACTTCATGTAGCTGAATCAATAGCAAATCATGTTTACCCCAGTCAGCACTAGAGGCAGTAAAAGTCACCGGAAGGGGTAACCATACAAGTAAGGCTACACACACTTCTAATGAGAAAACTCTACGCTGTCTTGCTAGTGTATTTCTCAGGATTTAAACACTCCAGGTAGATACAGACGAAAGAGACCAGCAAAATGCAGAAATAAAACACGTTCAGTTTCACTTTAGATTACAGTAACCAACATTAAAGCTACCCAAGTAGGCTGTTCTACTGCACTTTGTAGAGGGATAATTAGGTTTGTACTAAAAAAAAAGTTTTAGTAATAAGAAAAAAACCAATTCTTTCAATCCTACTTACACCATCAGTAAAGAGATTATAAACCTTTCTTCATGTAAACTTGGAGAACTGAAATGCAAGAAGCCTCCAGCTTCTGTCTCAATATCTAACTTCCCATTATCACATCCAAACAACCGTGAGCCTCTGCAACTTGAACTGAGACTCCAAGCTGACCCCTTGGAATTAGAACATCAAACTAAATGTGCTGAGGGCTGATCTTAAGTCTAAAATCAACAGGGATAAATTTATGCATCCATCAGGACATGTAAAGATAAATTTCTGAGTAAACAAATCTCTCAGAAATCCTATGCTTCTTAGGATTACACAACAGGAAAGGCCCACCAAATTCCAGTCCAGTCCTCAGCCACGAAAAGTACTGCATAATTTAATGTTTTTCATAAAGCAATCAAACTCCTTCCTAAGAGTGCTTATGATTTTGCTCTGATTTGAAAAACCACTGCAGAATCTCACTGCTCAAACAATTAGGAACCTTCTTTCAATTCCCAGCTTGAATTTATTCATAGCCAGCTTACACACATTAGTTCTTGTGCCAATATTGTCCTTTAGTTTAAATAGCTCTTCTTCCCTGGTGTTTACCTCCCTTGAGAATTTAATTTCATTCAATTATGTTTCTTAGGACTAATTGTTCTAAAATGAGAGGACACACTTTATAAAACTATCAATGGCATATTCCATAAGGAGTAAAAGTAACGTCTCTAGCAATTAAATATCCACAGAAGTTGAAAAGTGCACAGTAAGGCACTTATAAGCCCATGGAAAACCTTGCATTATTCCAGAATGTAAGGGAGAAATGACGACTGCAAATGAAGATATTACAAGCTGGAAGATGAGAAGCTTTATAAGCATACTGGAATGAGAAAGAATTCTTATGAAAAAATGGATTTATTCTTCAGCACTCTTGCACTCTTAAAGTTTAAAAATCCTTTTAATGCTCATTTCACTTGCCACTCTGCAAAATTAGACAAAAAACCCCAAACACAGCAAAACTTACAAAACAATAAGATAAAATACTCAAGAACCATGGAAAAAGGTGCAGGATTTTGTATGCTTTTTAAAGGTTAAGGATAATTTTAATTTCATTGGGTCAACTTCTGCTGTCACTTTGATTCCTTTTGATAGTTCCTAAAAAGGTCAAGGCAAAGTGCTTCTTGATCAACCCATGATCATGGCAAAATCACATCACCTTTTTTGAAAAGAAGTATGCATTTTGCAGAGCAGTTAGACTCTGTTTAGTGATTCCTAGGCTGTGTCACATTATTAAAGGAAACAACATTTATGTCAGTATTTTAGAACCACACACCTTTTAATTTCAGGAAATTTTATATTAGCAAATAGTTTGGCATATGTTGTAGCTTAATTGAACTAAAAATAAAATTTCTTAATTTCCACTCTGTGCCTACAATATGCAATGAGATGATAGGAGCGACATAAATTCAAACGTAATTTGCATACTAATAATATAACAAAATCAGATACCTAATATTACTTTGAACTCATTAATTTATACTTGTTAAGAGGCAGAAAATATTACTAACTCAAGATATTAGGCAGATGAATTACACAGAAAAGCCGGAGAGTTCCACTTCACTATACTAATCAAGAGTTATCCATTTCCTCAAGCTAGAGGAGTAAACAGGCCAATGGATTGACAAGAAGCTTCCCTACCATTTTTTCAGATGAAAATTAGTTTTCTTCTAAGGTTTCTTCCCACTTAATGAAGCAAACCAATATCCCCTCTCTTGCATCTGAAGAGTGGCCCTCTTTAGTCAGTTTAAAATTGTGCATTAAAGAAGTCTTCCAGACCACCTCACTAACTCACTGAAATCTTTAGAGCAAGTCAGTGTTTTCATATTTCTCAAACTCCAGTTCTTCAAGAGCTATTCAGACTCTACTAACAGTATACAAAAATAAAGAAATGTCAATCTAAACGTCTGAAGAAAAAAAAAATCAAAACTTGGATTGCTTTTTGATTTCCATATCTCAAAAAATCAGCATTTACTAGCAAATGTTTCACGCAATACTAAAAATGAACCTAAATCACAGGTATCACTGATGCAGATAAGTATAACAAATAGCAAATGTGATGATATCACCTCCAGAATATCACTGAGACAGTCAAAATATTTTAATATTTCACTATGATAAAGGACTTCTTCACTCAAACCAGAACCTACAGTGCAGTATCAACCTATATCTAAACAATGGAGTTAGAAACACCTCCACTTACTCACTGAACGATGAAGTGCTGGTTGCTGATTTTTATTTTGCGAATTTCCCAGTACAATTTCAATATTCACTGCAAGGGAAAAAAAGAAATTCTCTTTTCTGTTAGGATATGAACCTTTAGTGGCTCACAGCTTCCAGTGAATATTCTGAACAGTTCTCTGTTCTACAACATACAAGAAAATCATGATGATTTTGCAAAGAAATTATATATATATCATAATTAATTATTGTTGATAGACAGTGTATAAGCATTCAAATACATTACAAAAAAATCTTTCAAGTTAGTTAAAAGTTGCTACTACTGTGTAAGGACTACAACATCTAAGTTATTCAACTTTTTGCCTCTGAAGAAAGGATTATGAAAATATGGAAAAGAATAGCTATGCTTTTGCCCATATTACTGCAAAAATCCAATTCATGAAGATCAGATCCATATGGGATACAGGTTCAAATTCATTCCACTGAACTTTATGACCATGAAGACTTGATTTTGCCCATATCTTAACATACTTTCACATTAAAAGAAAACTTCTATTATCAATATTCTTCTTAGTAGAAGCCATGGCTCACAATGAAACAACTGCCCTGTCTTGATTTTGGCATTAATAATTCCTTTTAACCACTCGACGATACTTGTTTTCTTAATCAAGCAAGCAAAACTCTGCTGCTTTGCCTTCTATTTTAACATATCATTGTAAAGACACTGCCAACCATTTTAATCTTAGTAGCTATCAACACTGATTTCACATATCTCTTTAATCCTTCCAAAATTACACACTACATAACATAAAGCAGCTGCACCCATTCAGTCCATGTACTAGGAGACCAACATCCAGCACCAAAAGACTTGGCCACAGGAAATGTACAAAACAGAAACCATCTGCCAACTTCTTTTGCTATTACAAAAAAAAGGTGTTTACCTACCCTGAAAGAAAAGGCCTTCCTTGTTACTGAAAAAACCAATTTTTTCTGCACTACTATGTTTCTAAAACCTCTGCACACACTTTTTTCATTCTCTTTATAGTTAGGGGGGAAGGGGTGGGGAGAAAAAGGAAAGAAAAGTGAGTAAAGCATTGGTAATTTGTTTATCTAGTGATGCAGGCTGTTCTCCAATCAAATTTTGTTTCCCAAAGGAAGATATCAGTTTTAAATTACACAGCAAGAAGGCAAAAGAAAGGAAGCAAACAATCAAAGCCTTCCCAGGAGGGGTAAGAATAAGGCAAGAACTCCAGAGATCCTATTTAATAAATAAACACCTTCATTTTTGTAAGTTAATTTCACCACAGGAAATAAGTTTAGTTTTAATTATATTGCCTTGTGTCATGTTTTATAAAAGGTACATGAGCTCATTGACTTTCTCTTATTATTAAAGCCTTTTTTATGCTACAGAGACATTGCATGTAGATTAAGTCTCAGTAGAGCCCTAGCTCAGTGCAAAGTGATGTAAGATGCAATAGTTTTATTGTTATCCCACACTTGTGACAACTACTGAGATTAAAAACATCATTGCAGATGATTTTTTTTCCAAAAAACCCCATTAGACATAAAGAAAATGTTTAAAAGACACCTGTATGCAGCAATGACAAAATATGTCATCCAGCAAAGCCTTTGCTTACAAGGATATGGGAGACACACAGAATTTCACAAATACAGAAGCTGAAAAGTTTATAGAGAAATAAATAAAGTCTAAAAAATTAATTTCCAAAAAGAGAAATTCCAGAGGAAATAGATTTGCTTACGAAGTTTAGACACAGCAAGTGAGACATATTCCAAGAGCTCAGAATAGCCTTTCCTGACTTTCTGGCACCATTCAATATTTTAGTTTAAGACAATTTTAGGAGGCAGAGACTCTAAAATAAGATACCTCCCCTTAGGTTTCAACCCCTCCCCTTTACCAATAAGGAGAGAAAAATGCAAAGGTAATATAAGTGAAAAAATAACAGTTTACTAAAAAAGAAAAAGAACCACTACATACAAAGGTGCTGAGTCTTGTTTTCCCTGGGAACAAGAAAACAAGATGGTGGTGAAGCCCCTCCTCCCAAGATGGCAGCCATCATGTCAGCCCATGTGACCTGGAGGACAAAGACAAGATGGTGAAGATGGTGAAGAAGCTCCCAACTCCAGACCACACGGATGGGAGAGAAAACAAAGGAAAACAACACAGCCACCAAGCCTCTGCAGTTCAGAAACTCTCTTGCCCCAATAACAAAGAAGCAGGAAAAAAACAAAACCTGGAAAAAAACTGTTCCTGTGCAGAAGGCTCCAATGCTGCCAAAATGCTGAAAAAAACTTCCTGGCAGTTGTAGGGCCAAGCCCTATCAGTGTGGCTGGAGCTTGGGGCAACAGCTGGAAACTTATGGAGTGGCCTCCAGTGCTACTGAAATGCGGAAAAAAGAGAGCTTGGTGCGTGTCCATTCCCTGTTTTTAAAGGGAGCCAGCACCCCCTCCCTTCCATGAATCCAGGGTGAAACACAATTTCGCTTCCTGGATCTTAGAGAGAGTAAAACAGACTGCAGAGATTGCTATAGAGAAAATATGGAATGCATAATCTTTGGGTCACCTAGGACAATAACCTATGGCATCAAGTCAGTGAATGCAGCAAAATATGGGAACCTGCAAGTTCTATTTTGAATACTTTAGGAGGCAAAAAATAAATTTCATATCACTGCCTTTTTTTTTTTTTTTTTTTTTTTTTTGGGCAAAAGCAGAATTGGAATNNAGGGAAAAAATAAAATTTATATCCCTCCCTTTTTTTTTTTTTTTTTTTTTATTTTGGGCAAAGCAGAATTGTGATACCACCAAGACTTTTTTTCCTTCCCCAGTCTCAGAAACTTTCACTTAAGACAGCAGTTCCCATCCTGCTACTTCTGGTTGAGTATCAAATGTTTGGAAACACTGCCAGATATTTCTAGATGCCTGCTGTGACCAACAGGTAGCTTGTTCTGCGTCCTGCTGAGGAAAAATAGTGATGATGAATTTTTGAAGATTTTTCTAGTTTTCTACTAATTTGCTAGGACTATTCAATAGCTGGTGCCACATAACAATGCAGGAATTTCTTTGGCTTCCAGAAGAACGAGCAAATAACACAACCCTGTGGCTAAGACCACAGAGCAGATGAGAAGTCTGTTTATATTCCAGTCTGCTTTTTACTTAACCAGAGAGGGCATGAACTTCTTTTGCCATCAGCCTAAGACCTTTCAAGAATAAACAATTATTTTGGGAAGGAGTAAAACTCTTACACAGCCCTAAAAATCCTAAATGAGATATAAAATCCTGAAAAACTCTTTTCATACACTGCTCTTTACATTGCTTCATAGGATTTTTCACCTCAGTTCCCATTATCAACATTCATAGTGTCTATGGAACAGGTTAGAAAGTTTTAAAAAAGGTTTTCTAGAATCTCTAGCAATCATTACCTAACACATCTACTCCCAGTTGCTCATGCATCTCTAATTCCCATGCGCAAAGTTTGCAACTGAAAATTAAATACATAAAGTATTTCTTTGCCAAGCTGCCTGACACTCATTCCTCAAGCTGTTTGCCCTTCATACAATTCAGAGATCAAGGCTTTGATTCAATTCTTAATAGAAAAACATTAAAAATTCCCTTTAAATGCTCTTCCTCATACTCATTAATAATCATTGAGTAATTCTGGTGTTGGAATGACAAGAAGCAAGGCAATATTTTAAGAGAGTTTGGCATCCTCATAAGATTAGGATGAGCTAATATGTAATTACCAATAATATAATATTTTCAAAATTTCAAAGGAAGTCTTCTTTTATTAAAGGCAGATGGAAGAAATAAAGGGACCCAGACATTTACTAGAACCATTCTCACTCTGATGTCAAGGAGGAAATTCCAAGATGCATTTTGGAATTTTGAATGCTACACTGTCAACACATCTTTGAAATTTTGAAACCACTCTGCTCCTTATGGTAAACCAGTTAACTTTTCTTATCCATGGTGGTGCTCTTAAGAAGTACAGAGTCAACTTTAAAAAAAAATAAGAATATAACTAGAGCTGTCAAAACACAGTGAATTTTGAATGCAGAATTGACAACTTTAAGCATTCAGGCATGCTGTCTGTACAGCAACATTAATTACAGTAAGTTGAAGAATTCAGAGGTTTTCAAAGAGTACAGAGAACAAGCCAGCTGTAGGTTGTACAGGTGGCCTAATCCAAGTTGCATCAAACAATAAAGAGTCCCTTTTTCTAAACCTTTTCAGTCATTATTCTGTTGCTATATTCCTCTTAATTCAGTCATCACTAGTCAATGACTCTTTTCAATCCTATCATAAACACATCTTCAGTGAATTGCAAGGACTCAAAAACAACAACAAAAAGCCAAACAAAAAAAAGCACACACTAGACCAAAAAAACCCACAAAACTCATGCACGTCTCCAGGAGTACATTCAGTATAAAGTAGTTAGACAATGCTATGAGGGATTTATTATTTTAGAACAGCATAGTAGGAGAGAAAACAAGGTTACTAGAGAGCTGTGTATTAACTACAAGTTATTCATCATCTGTACTTGTCTTGAGAACTAGTTTTCAGGTTGCAAAATTCTGATGACTTCTTTCTTTACACACTTTACAACATCTGCCCCAAATTTTTTTTTTTCCTATACTTTAAAACTTTATTGCTAAAGATTATATGAATAAACCCAGATAAAAATATACAGGGAAATTCTGCATTGCTTGAGGCAGGAGACTGCATATAAATAACTGCAAAACACTGTTTTGTGTTTGAAGAATAAGTTGTAAGGGAAGGTTTGCAAGGAACAATATTTTATTTTACCAGTGCAAGATCACCAGGTATGAAGAAATATGGAAGAGGTCTAAAGCTGAAGCTGGCTTTTTATCTTCCCTGCTTATTACTGTTGAGGCAGGTAAATAATAATGTAATTAATATTCAAGTTTCCTATGTCTGTGTATCCTTTTAAACAAGTCTGTCCAATCTTATTATGCTTCATTAACCTTCACAGTAAATATGAGGTAGAGAGAGATTGAAATAGGAGGAGGAGAGGAAGAGAAAGAGAGTAAGAAAGTTCCTAAAATTCAACTGCTTATCCAATGGCACAAGATCATCAGCCGGTATTAGACTAATGTCTCTGCAATTTGTACCTATTTTCAATTAAGCCATTTAACAGGATCTAAGAGATTAGCTCAACACATAGATCTGCTTCTCTGACTAAACAAAGGCATCACTTGAGTAATTGCTCTTCACGCAATTATATGTCAGCACACACTGGCAGAACCTCTTCCAATATGAAGAATCTTGCCGGTAATCAGGTTGCTCTATAATCTTTGAAGATTCTCACAATGGCTAGTGCAGAAAATCCCAATTTACACATAACAATTTTCCAGGGGAAACTTTTGAATGAGGCTGTATTTTGAAAACCATACATTTCAGTGGCTGTTCTAACTAAACGTGTGATACATATTTTTAACAAGCGCCAGGAAAACTTAGTTCCTAAAAGAAATTAAGGAATTTTTAAAACCCCCAAATATGTTAGTATTTAAAAACTAAACATGTAATTACTGTGGAAAAGTAGCATTTCAATCTTTCTTTACTTCTTTTAAGAAAACAGGTTTTATGAATGGCTACATCTTGGGGGAAAAACCCTAAAAGAGTGACCTAAAACAGACTAAGGCAATTGGAGGCTTTCTGGAGACAGTTACAGTTTACAAGTTAAATGCAGGTAGAAAATGTAAATATACTGTTAAAATTGCCTAAGTTTCATTTAAAAACCAACCAAACAACAAAGCAACATATAATTCAACATTTTTTAAAATCAGTCAATAAAGATGTGCTTTGTGGGTTTTTTTCCTGGAGATGCAAACACTGACAGGAATAAAAAAAAAAAAAAA
>VZTE01004902.1:181037-192070 GCA_013397775.1 Eulacestoma nigropectus
AAAAAAAAACAAAGCAAACCAAACTGCTGGCTTATATGGGTGTTTCAATGTAAAAAGATACAAAGCTCACTCATTCATGCATTTGTTTTTTGGTTTGGGGAGTGTGGTTTTTTTATGTTTTTGACTAAAGTTATGATAGCAGGCCTTATTCTGTATCTTTATAGCATTTCTAACAGGTACACCAATGGAGTACCTACCTCATCCGTTACATAAATAAAATTACTTTTCCTGATGTGGACACAGAAATAAACTTTCTAAATACTGACAATGTTAAAAAGAAATCTTCGTAATTAGAGATATACAGTATGTAACACATCTGAAGTACTTTCAGTTTTGCAGTAGTAAGTATTATTTAAGTCAATAGTGGCTATATTCATTAAATTCTATTCATATCACAACAATGTTCTCCATAAAGGTATGTGGAGGGCAAGGTTATTATGCCATTAATGTATAATATAAATAGTATTTCTTCAGTGCTGTCAGCACGATTCAACCGAACTTTAATCTAGAAGTCTCAATTATTTTTCAATTAATCCAGTGTGTATTGTGACCTGATGTAACAAACAATAACCTCGCCGCCAAAGGCCAGTCTTCAACACTTCCTCTCTTAGTGGGCATGACTCTTTGTGCGGAGCTTTTCTCTGAAAATTGTTTGAAGACATTGAAACCGATATCCTGAAAATTCATCAGAAAGGGAGTGATTAGCACTCAGATACACTGGGGACGCTGCCCTAAATTCACTGTTACATGTCCCCAAGAAGTTAATGGTAGAAAATTCTAGATGCCACCTGTCTACAACAAGAAGCATCCACACAAAGGAATGTGAAGACCGTAGACTAAAACACTCTGATAACCTCAATAAAAGCACCACAAAATAAAACCTGTTTTGTACTTTGGGATTTCATTTTTAAGCATAAACTTAATGTTTAAATTTTTTTTTAACATCTCCTCACCAGAAAGGGACAACTCTCTTGCTTCACCCAGTCACCACAGGGTTAAATCTTTTGTTGTTGTTGTTGTTGTTGTAGACTGGAATGAAAATTAGAGCTTTCAAATTCATACATTAAAAAAAAAAAAAAATTACAAGAACTACCCCTGGGAATTCAATAAGTCCGTGGTTAGAACATGGGAACAAAAATTTACAGTGGATGTCATAAAAAAACCCCAAAAATCCTTTATATTTAAGTTTCCTTGGTAATTTAGCCTCTAGGCATCCTCTACTCTGAGAAAGGTGGCTAAGCCAACCTGGTACATGCATGTAACTGTTTATTCTCCCATCAAAAACTCTATCCTTCATCTGACAAATATTTATCCTGGAAACAAAATAAACCTGTATGTTTCTACCAAACATAGCATTTCAATGGAATGGTTATTCTTCAACAGTATTCTAACTAAAATATTAACACTTGGTTAATTTAATCTCTATTTTCCCTCTAAACTGACCACTGTTCTACATAATATAAATATTCTCTGGAATCATGTGTTTCATCTATCCATTCTTTACAAATGCTCTGCATTCTGAAACTAATACCAATAAAGTTTTATAACATTCCTACACTATCCTCTACTTTGTTATGCCACCTATTTTGGGGGGGTTTTTTATTGTTATTCAAACTGCTATTGCCTCCTTGGAAGTGAATCAGTTACTATAGAAACAGTTGTACATGCAAACCTGAGTTGAATCCACTAGCATGGAATAAAAAAATTATCATTTGATTGAATAGTTTGAATTGCTGGAATAACAAAATGTGAAAATTCATGTATTGGCTAAAATTCATGCCTTGCCTAGATTCAATATGCGATGTAAACAGTGAAATATTATAGGCTCATAATAAAGAAACAAATAGCAATGTTTTAAGCATGCTTAATCCCATCTAATATTAACACTGAGTTATGTATTTTATTGAATTGCACTTCTAGTGAAAGGATTTAAATATAAAGATTTATTTCACAGCAAAACTCCAGGTGATTCATCATTCCAGTAATTTGTATTAATTTAAAGCTACTGGATCAGTTTACTACCATAAATTGTCTTGTGTTGATAAAAAGAACTGTATTGGGTCAAAGTTACCAACATTAGGATGTCTAAATTTTCTTTCAGTGCTTTATATAAATTAAAGCAAGACCAGGCTGAGAGTTTACAGCTGATTTTTCACCAATTCCTTCCCTGGTTAATACATTAGATTTATTTTTCAATTTTTTTTTTTTAACAGATAAGAGTAGTTAAAAGCAAATATTAAATGTATGTACACCACACGAAGAAATTTTCATACATTTGTAAACTATGCCTGATCTTTCAGGATTATACAAATTCTCAATTAATTGGTTTCCATATTGCACTGTAGTTGGTTTAAATAGGAATTGTACTGAGTGCCATCTTAGCTAGTTCTGCTTTAACATCTAATTACTACGACACTGAAAAAAGGCTCTTAAAAGCTTGCTCCAGCCTAAATACCCATAATGGTTTTTACAGGTGACAGAAGCCTTTCAAACAGCCAAAATCAGAGCTGACAGCTCACCTTCCATCAAGAACCATGCTAATGAGCTTTTGATGTCATTTCTGTGTGCACTACAGCTCTTCCAAAAACTGCTGCACCAAACCTCCTGTTCTGGTCTCCTCAGCTTTCGGACAGTGCTGTTCTACATATTTCTAGATATTTAAATATCTAAGCCAGGTTGAAGTTTTTTAGTCATATTTGATTATTTGTTTCACTCAAGAGCTGCTCAGAGTGAGACTATTAATCACTATTACTTGTGCTGAACTCAAAGAAAAATGTTCCAGTGGTTTCAAAGAGCTTTGAATCAGGCCCAAAGGGCTTAAATTGGATCTAATTTATTCCTGGACTTTACTGACCCTCTGCTCAGTGATGAATTTAACCTATCTTGAAATTACTAATTAAATAGGCCAAGAATATATTTTTAATGGCTTTTTCAATTTGAACTGCACTGAAAAAAAGGCATCTGTAACATTCGGAAATTTTTCTGAAAGCTTTTCTGGATCTATATTACAGTCTATGTATTTTTAAATGATTTTTAATTTTTTTTTTTTACATCAGTCAGTTATTTCTGAAGTGGTAGGTGATATTGATTATTATATGCTGATTAAAGAATACCCTTGCATGACAATGACTTTAAATTTTAAGATAAGGCAAACTGATAAAAATAGAAGGGCATAATTCAGGGAACAATTATCCACCTCAGGTGAAGGAGTTCTACAGACTTAATTACAAAAATGTACAGAATGCATTACTGTCAATTAGAGCACACCCTGTGCAATTCATTAAAGCCCTCTCCCCTGTGCAGAAGTGACAAATACTTCATTATGCCCTGGAGAAATGAGGAAGAACAAAAAGGGGTAATGTCAGATGAAAAAGGGACTGATCTGTTCATAACACAGAAGTGTATCATGTATATTATACATATATATTAAGGAATTTGGATGAAAGAGACAAAACCAGAAGAGGAAAAACCGCCTAAGGAGAGGTCTAATTTGTTTACAGAGGAGTTAGGATGGAGATTTACTATGGTAATTAAGCTATTATTCAATGACAAAATGAAAAAAAAGAAGCAATTACTAAAGAAACCCCACTGACACTTGGCCTAAAAAGATACATACCTTGCCAAGAAAGGAAAAAGTAAATAAACAGCAACAGAATTTTTTACAAATTGTTTTATTTAAAACCAAATGAACCAAGTTAGACCTGTCATCATGTCATTTTTCACTTTCCTCATCTTCTCCGTATTCTTCTCCTATAGGACTGAAGTATCTCTCACATTTCCCATACATAGAAATAGAGACACCTTGACGTAGTTTGGAAGAAACCTCCTCTTTTCTTTATCACTCTTTGAGTATTTAGTTTCATTTACTAGTACTGTTTTGAAATATAAATTTAAGAAAATAATATTTGAGGTAATATTCATGTGCTACACAGTAGTTGTACTCTCATTAACATTTCTGTCATTCTTGATTCACGGACAGAAACTTCAAATTTGCAATGGAGACTTTTTTTCAATATATATCTTTCATATGCCTTGGCTAAATACCAAGTAACCAGCTGATTCCAGTAAAAAGTAATCTATTAATACTAAGATGACATTTTCCACTCCTTCTAAAATATGTCCAAAGTCACTGCAGAGTTAATCTAGGTAACTTTACACCAGCATCTTCCAAGTCAGCAAACAGCAGGCACTCATCCAGCCCAGCACTGAAGTCATATTAAACAGAGGTAAGTTCCATGTGAAAACCATGATCCAGTGTAAGAAAGCCCTGATCTCAAGCTCTTCTGCTTTAAGCCTACCTTGATAGTTATAGACCTTTCTGTTACAAAATTTAAAAGTTAGTATTGATTGCTTATAATAATTTGCCTGTTTTGACTTAAAACTTTAGAAGATTATTTTGCAGTTTCCCCTCCTTTTGCATTTCCATTTTTTTCTCCCAAAGGTATTCTATGCTTTGCAATATCCTACTCAGACAAGTGGTAATTATTTCCTATACATAGGAGCATTGTAAGACCACAACTGATATATACAGAGATTTACACATAGCCTGCTTAATTTTAGTTATTAACCTTAATACACTGCTATGAGGGTAAAGGATGAATGGAAAGTAAGTTTTCTAACTTGCTTGTTACAAGCAAACATGTCAGCTAAATTCCAATTAAAGGCTCAGTTAATTAGACAGGGGATTGCATATGAGTATCTAACTGCTATGACACCATGAAGGAACTCATTCTCCTTTTACCTATTCCAAAATATATCAAAATGGAAATAAAAACAAATCACGTGTATGGCAGTGATTTAGATCCACTCGACTGCACTTTTAAGGAGAGGGAGGGAGATGCTGAAGCTGATCAGTTCCATTATTTCGCTAGTTCAGAAAATAGGTCCTCTGCACCATGCAAAAAAAGCCTCTCAGTAGGTCATACAGTCAGGGACAACGAACTGCAAATGGGCACAGGGGAGGAGAACACCTGTCCTTAAGACTTATTTTTTAATAAATAAACATAACAACTAGCCAAGTCATGTGAAGCAATACTGGAGTATTGCACAACATTCTATTCCTGAATCCTCATGGCAAATTCCATTCCTCATGGCAGATAAGGATAGTCTGATTTATCAAAACCATTTCTAATACTGCAACATAACCAGGTCAGGTATAAATCCTTGCTTTCTACACCATGCCTGTTATTTTGACCATGCCACAGGTCAGGATTCAGCATCCCGCCTTCAACAAAATTTCTGTGGCAACTGCACTGCAGCCCCACATGTGGATATTAGAAGTAACTAAAGTATAGACCACACCTGGAAATTCTGTCTTTCGCTTGTCTCACTCACATCTAGACTGCACAGAGGAAATGGATCAGTCTGAACCAGAAGCATAGCAGTGGTCTATCTTTTCAGCTTTACTGATTATAACACAGATACACAGTCTTTGAATGCTAATGAACAGACAGGAAACTCAATTAAAAAGTGGGGGCACATCACTTTTCTTAGGTGACTATTATGAATGCATATACCTAAGTTCAACCACATTCTTCCTCTCTATACTTTTTTCCTTCTTATCTAGGCATGACTCAGATTTACCAGGAGCATTGTAAGACCACAACTGATTCTTGCATTGCAAGAAAAGCTGAGACTAACTTACTTAATTAGCTCGTGATAAGCAGGAACTTAATAAAAATGAATGAGCACAAATGTCTGACAGAAAAGGAATACACTACTGAATTTAAAGTATATCAAGGGTATCACTTATTTTGTCACAGCACAAGTTCTACTGTAGTACTGTGGTAGATGTTATATTTCAGCACGATCAATAAATAATTCAAAACAAGAGCAATCAGTTCCTTTATCTGCCACAGTTCAGTCATTTCATATTCTAGGACCACATACAGTACTTCTAGCAAAAGTTGTCTCCTGTAAAATCAACACCTAGGTCTATTTTAATAGGCAGCAATTTATGAACAACTTGAATTGCTTATCTCTGGTGAAACTTAACAAAACCCAGAGTCGCTTAATTTTGCTACCATCTTCCAAGAACAACTGTATCACTAAAATCTCCAATTTAAGTCTAGTCAAATTTGTTTAATCATTTATTCCAGGAATTTTTTCTTTTTTTTTTTACTAATTACTATAAGAGACAATTTATTTTCATAATGTGTAAACTAAGAATGATCAGAACCGACTCAGCCTTATTTATATTTACTAAAATTTAAATGCATAAGGATTGCAAAAATGAATGTGTTGTGTGTTAATCTGTAACAGTTGTGTTGATACAGTGCTCCACAACAATTAGACTGGGGAGTTAATTCTGAAAATAGTGTATATTTAGGGGTTTGATGCTAATTCAAGTAATTTTATTTTAATTGGAAGTGTATTTCATTCTGGGAAACACAGACTGGGAAATTCTATGCTTTAGAAAAATCATATATACCCTTTTTTTCCCTCTCTGTTCAGGTAAATTGTTTATTCCTTTTACCAGTGATTACAGATACATACAACTACGAGTCTTAAAAGCTCTAGCTGAAAGGTATGTGAATTTGTAGGAGCATTTGTTGCAATACATATAACTGTGGAACTGTCGGCAGAAAATCAAAGTGGTTCATCTTTTATCGATGAGATAAATCAATCTTTGCTAGCTGAAAAAGTGATCGAATTTGTAGTAACTTAGATTCTTAGTCGGAAAGGTTGTTCTAGCACAAGAGAAATCAGGCTCTTTACATTGTCTTACTCTTGCCAAGCCAGAGAGGATGTTAAACAACCCTTTTATTTGGTCAGAACGATAAACATGTATTACTAGTAAAACATACTGTTTATATCTTGCTGAATCCACTGTGAAACCTACAGTATTTCCCGTACCCAGTTAAAGTCAGTCACTCTCATGCAAGTGTTTAGAAGTATAGGCAGTTTAAAAGTAATTTTAGGCAATACCTTTTGTGACTGTTTAATTTCTATGTTTCCCCCCTCCAGTGCTGCTCCAGCTGCCTTCTCACTCTATCAAAGAATTGAAAGACACTCTTTCCATGCTTTAGGTAAACAATTAGAATTTTACTGTTTCATTGATTAAACTATGAGACTATTCTCAAAATAGTATGAACCAATGCAGTTAGTCATAATTTCTACACTATGATACTGTTTGTCTCCCAGAAAATCCTCTACTTTCAAGTACAAATAAGATTTTGCTCAGCTTGAAGACTACTTGTTACTCAACCTGTTTTCCTTCCTGAATAGTATTACAACACACTGTGTAGTTTTAGCAGATCTGATCTCACTCTGCAGAACTATTGAGATCTCCCTTCTTTGTGCACCTTGCATTTCTGGTGCCTGTAAAGAGTACAAACATTTGTGGTCCCAGCATCATTTAAAAAAAGTAGACTGATTTCTGTGATTTTAATGCAGAATGAAAAGTGAAACCGGCACATGAAAAGAATTTCACCACTGAAAAGACTATACATAGAAGAAAGTCTGTACATGTTACCTGTGTCCCTAAGCAGAGATAATGAAAATCTTTCTACTGACTTATGTGACATTTGAATGTAATCTTGAACAATATTGTGGAGGTTACTGTTTAAAAACCACAGAACTGTATAATCATTTCGGTTGGTAAATATCTTTAAGACCATCAAGCTCTGCTTCAATTGCACTAGGGTTGACAATTTGCTTATCTCTACCATTGACCTAGTCAGTCTGCCCATCTCGACTTCCAGACTTCCACTGCTGACTTTTTCTTGAAGGTTAAAAGGTTTTACACCTTTTCAGGAGTGTGAAAGGGAAGTGCCTCTTAAAAAAATTTAATATAGGGACATTCTTTGGAAGTGTGATTGTCCATTTTTCCACTCATGTCAAACACAAGTTGATAAGTTTAAGTACAATTTTTCAATTTATTAATTAATGCAACAGTATCAGGGTGGGGGAGGGGAGGGTGGAATGGGACAGGGACGTGATGACATGGGACCACACACATACATGTTTTAAAATAAAGTATACTTTAGGCCTGTACTTGATATGTTCAGTACAAGTGTCTAGCAGCTGACATCAGAAACATAATTTCAGGTCTGAAGGAATATTAGGAGAGAGAAAGAGGTGCAAAAATGGTGGTGTTGCAAATACAGGAACAGGAATTCTTGATCTAATAAAGGCAACAGGGACGAAAAGTATAAAGGCATCATGATTTTCCCACAGGTGTCTCATGTACCCATAGATAAGACCACCATTTTCAGTGAAGATTTACCTTACAAGAGATGCAAAAGCAGAGGCCATCTGATAATTTTTCTGTTTATATCCAATTATTACCCATCAAAAATATTTCTGCTTTATAATGTTGCATGGCCATAGTCCACCAAAGAATCTAAGCAGAGAAGCTCAATATGCTGAATTTGTACCATAATTATACAGCTAGGAAAGCATGTAATTTTCACTTGTTAAAAAGAAAGGTAACCAAAGAGCTAAGATGCTATTAAATCTCTAAGGCATATTACCAGTCGTCATGTCAGTAATGTATTTTTATGTTGCAAAGAACAGCACTGAGCAATAGTTATGCTGAACTGTGATTTGTTCATTAAACGATGGATCTTTTTCTATTAATTATATGAAACATTCTCTAGACAGACATGTTATTCAGTTTGGTTAACAGTGATAATTTTTATTAAAAAAAAATACAATTCAACTTGCAGAATGTATTTGACCAGGTTAAATTTATTCAGAATGTAAAATATGCTTCCCTCTGTCATATGTAGTGTGACCTATTTTGTATTAAATTGAGAATGTTTAGACTTCAGAAAGGATACAGAATAGAACCCTAAATCAGAACAATATGCCAAAAAAAAAAAAATCGCATTGAATATTTATCAGGGAAAATTATTTCTTCCCCAGATGAACACAGAATTTCTAAAGGGGATTAGGAAGCGTTATGGGAGAAATATTGCAAATGCATTAATTGAACACAAATGTGCCCTTTACTTCTTGACACTTCATTTGGAAAACACCAAGTAGGTATTAATTAAGATAACAAGTGACCCATACTTTTAATCTTTTGCTTTAATGACTGATGAAAATTTATAAACTTTAATGCTACTTCTTCACTGATGCAGAGCTAAATATACAAGAAGAGAATAACACAGACCTAATTTAGCTAGTAAAATTTTTCACTTTTCATTTCAACTTATACCTCAGAAACATAGGCAAAAAATCAAGTATTCCTTTATTTCCTTCCTCTGGGAAATCTCCCTGGAAAGCAGAAGACAACTGGTCAGTTTTACAGAAGAATTGTTGGCTCATGACAGGTTATTGGTAAGAGCTCTGTACTGTGTGTAGGAACTAGTATGCCTAAGAATATCTGTACCAAAATGAAGTCTCTACTTTTATCTGGTTAATTTTTCCATTAAAAAGCTGGGTCCTACCTCCCTTCTAATTAAAAAATTAATAAAATAAAAATGAACATGTGCTTATCATCTAAAAGAGATGTGCCAGCTATTTCTACACATAACCTTTATTCCCGTGTCATTGACATAAGCTTATTTATCTCAAGGATCAAGGGGAATAAATTACCTCTCCTGCAATCACAGCAATTCAGTTGTTTCCTTTCTTTAAAGAACATAAAGCAGGACTTATATTGATAAGAGATATTCCTACATTTACAGAATGTTTACTTCAAACAACAACATATCAGATAATACCAAGTATTTTTCCATTGTTAGTATTGTGGTATCAGCTACATTTCTAAGGACTAGAGTTTCTAAAATGGAATAGAACACTACGGTCTCTGAGCTTGCAGGAAGGTGGGCAAGCCATTTTGGGAGCAGATCAGTATAAAGTGACTCAAAAATAAGCTTTATTTCCTTGTATAGTATAGTTTAGTAGACATCAGTTTATTGAGAGTTATCATTGACTCTCTAGATAACTAGATCTCAGCACAGCTCTCCACATCAAAACTCACTACTTAAAGTAGGTTCCCACTGACCTTGATTCCCAAAATACATCCTAGTTTGCAGTTACCTTTTTACTCAAAGCAGTGGAACAATACTTGGGTTCCACCTTAGTGCTGAAATGTTTGAGTACTATAACACTGTCCAAAGATAGATTTAACACTATCCAACTGCATCAGAAAGGTTCTAAACTTCTTTTCTGTTTTTTGATATGGAGAATTTCTTTCATCTTGTATTTATTTAGGGAAGGCATAGGCAGATGAGAAATTAAAAATTTTAAAAAATGTGTAATATTTTTGTAAACCCCGGTAATGTAACTGTTGCTAGAAATGGTGTCTTGTCATTAAGACACTCTTAGATGCTGCTGAGCATGGAATGGCTGAAGCAAGTGAACATTAGCATTTCCCATTGCCCTTTTCATAATGTCCACTATCAGCATTAGCTCCAGAAAAAGAGTCACATACCATATTAAACCATCATGGGCTACATTTGTAAGTAATTTGGCAAATAGCTGGTCTCTGTAGACCTTTGCCTGTATTTCTCTATGATTTGCATATTGCTAATCATTATATTCAGCATGGAGATTTTCTTTGCAATTAGTTCTTTTAAGTGCATCAGAGCTTTACAAGACATATATTCATTTGACAGTTTTCTAATTGCTTTTTATGTTGTCATCTTTATAGCAAAGAAGCTTTACGATCCAAAACGTCAAACACATTTTAATTTTTCCAAGAACGTGATATTAAAGGGCTGAGAACTCTGGTCAGATTAAACCAGTGTAGCTAATTTGAAGGCACATGAATTCTTCACAAGGCATAAGTTATGTCAGTCAGGAATTTTCAACACTTTATATGAAACCACACAAAAATATGAAAAACCAATGTAGTTTTATGAGAGTAAAGATTTCCTTTATACTTACTATCTTTCATGCTTACTATCTAGACAAGGCTAGCCAGATCGCTATATAAAATTTGTTACACATATTAGAAAAACTCATTCTCAAGGGGAATATTTTCTTCAGAGCCGTATAAACTGACTGTGAGAAAATGAAATGTTACAGCTAATGGTTGAAACATTGTTATGAAGTAATTTTTGCCCATTAGGGCAAAACTG
>VZTE01004903.1:3407-44173 GCA_013397775.1 Eulacestoma nigropectus
GAACGCACACGCCCTTTTCTCCCGCCGCCATCTCAGCGTCGTCCCACGTGACTGACTTTCTCTTTCTCCTGACCGTGCAGCCTCCACGTTCTTCTCCCTCACGTCTCTCCCCGCAGGCTGCGCTGATGTTCAGTTCGGTGCGAGCTGTGCAGGCTGGAAAAGGAGGCTCCGCTGGTCCCGCTGGGTCTGCGCGGGCTGCATGAGGGGGAGAGAGGCTCCCCCCGGGCTGCATGAAGAAGCCGAGCCAGGTGAATTCGGCTATGGGCAGCCCATAGTTAGTTTAGCTGCTTGCGGCTCTGAGGGAAGGGAGAGGGGCGAGGGGAGGGCAGGCAGGAGCCCAGGCCGGGCCCGGGCCGGGCCCGGAGGCTGCCCGGGGCTCGGAAGCCCCTGCTTCTCCCTCAGGAGACCGGGAACCAGAGAGGAACTTCCGCCCTTGCACGGGGTTTAAATATGCAAAATTCACAAAAGCGCATTGGCTTAAAAGCTTGTCAATCAACTCAGTTTCAACCCATGACAACTTGGCATAAAGGCAGTGATCCAGTTTTTAGGTCTGAGTATGATTAGCTGTTTTATAATATACGTGGCTATCATTTATGTGAAAATGTTTGTGCACGTTTCAAAATTTCAGCCTTATTTAGACAGAAAGTTAAAAATTGCGGAGAAACATGACTGAGGTCTCAGCGATGGTGGTTTTGTAGAAGCTCTTTATTTTTAGCATCAAGAGCATAGGACCAGTTTATACACTGACATTCAATTCCACAAAACCTAAGAGAAGCTGTTGAAGGGGAGCCCTTTTCATAAGGGAACAGGAGAGAACACCTCTACGGATCTTTAGCCTTAGAGGCTCCCCAACATACCCTAGCAAATCTAAGCCTCACTGATGGCAGTACCATACATTTCCACAAATGGTTTGAAGCACTTCCCTCCCTTCCTTTCCTCCAATATCTAGTCAATTGATAAAACCATCTGATAGTCTTTAAAGAAGACACGTTTCTTCCATGAGATATGTGCAGAGCAGAAAACAATGGTCTTTATTCAAGCTTGTTTTTCATCTTTTCAGCAACACTAACCCTACTAGAATTTTTTAAAGCATCTAACATTGTTGTTATTGCACATAGGAACCCAGAGTGGTCTAATGAAGGTAATGTTCTGCTGAGTAATACGATGTAATATTTCATCTCAGTATTCCAAGGGAAAAAATAGTTTTGTTCTTTTCCTCTGAGCTCCTGACTCCATTGCACACTGCTTCACGTTTCTTTTCCCCAGGCAGAAACTGACCATTAAATATATTTATGTACCGTTGTCCAGCTACAGTTCTCAGAGTTTGCTTACCGTATTATGTTATTTTAAATATTTTCTTTGACTCTAATTATATAATAACTACATCCATTCCTACTTGCTTAAATGAAGTATGCAGAGTGAAGATCAAACTCACTGAAAATATTCTATTTAACTCTCAGTTTTTCAAATGCTCAGAAGTTGAATTTGAATTTATGAAATTCATATTCTTACCTTCAAATTCAACCTTCTTCAAAAGGTTGAGAAACTAAGTCAGTCTTTTAATTTCTTTGATTACTGAATTAATCTATCTTTGAAGTAAGCAGACTTACAAAACTGTCTTTAAAAGCTACATCTTTCTGTCAACGTCAGTTTTTAAATTCCACATATCAAATAGAAAACAAAATGCCTACAAAAAGTATATTTTCTTTTTTTGAAAGATCGGTGCTTATAGTTCTCTCTCTACTTCTAAACACTGTAAGTATCTTCATAAGGTGCTACTGTATATAAAATTCCAATAGGTTTGCAGTCCATCCAGATTTGTGTCCCTTTTGCATCTTTAGTATTATATTGCCTGATCATGTATATTTTGGTTTATGCTGGGAGTAACTGCACAGTCCTTTTTCACTGCTTTGTGAAGAAAAAGGATGCCTTTAGTTCAGTCCTGTCCCTTAGAAAAGGAAGCATGTGTCTATTTTCCTAACACAAGTCTTAATGGCATCTCAAGGTAATTAAATTCTGAAAAAAAAAAAGAAAAAAAAAGTTTTTATTTGACCATAGTAATGTAGGCATTTACCTTGAAGTTTCCAGAAGAATATACCTGTCTGTGGTTGTATACTTACCCATATATATGAATGAAAGTGAAAGATTCTTTTCAATAGGATGATGTATGTTTAACCTGCGAACATGGAGCATACACTTGAACTTTGACAGGCATTTCATGTCCTGTCCAAACAATTTGGTAGAAGTTAGATCAAAGGCAAAAATCAGCATCTGAGCACTGATGTAAATAAAGGAGACAAATACTTGAAGCCACACAAGGATTCATCAGAGAACCACTTGACACGTTAGTTTAATCAGAAGGAAAAAAGCCATGATTTATTCAATTTCGACACACTTTGTCACATCCACACAGAAACCTATTCAGTTGTTGAATGCAGGACACCACCACTCTAATTTCCATTAATTTATTGTGAATCTTATTTAATTCTTTAAAATTCTCTTTAGCCAATTTAGCTTCATCACAAGAGCAATGTTCATCTGAATGAGTCCTGTGGGGATGATTTTTTACAGTTAATTAGGCATTCATTAGCTACTAGCCCATAGAAAGCAGGAAGTTTCTTGGTTTAACTGTTAATCAATAGATTAACCCTGTTCTTCCTGTTTAATTTTTTAGACGCTGAAAAATTCATGGAAATATCCTTTCAAGTCTTCTTGGAAAGGATGAAGAGGATATGATACACATTTTTCTCACTGATGTCAAAATAAGTATACAAAAAATCACAGAATTAAGATTTCTTTAGATTTTTTTCCTCAACTATGCCGACATTTTGGAAATTGAGTTTTACTTTATGTGATGTCTGATTCTACAAGCTGTGGCGTTTGCTTCCATATTCTGGAACGAGTTAGTATTAGCATACTCTTTCACATATATACATTCCCTTAAAATAATGGAACATTCTTCTAAGCTACACAAATTACTTATATTTCTGAGTATACTCAAGTAAGTTTCAATAATTTCAGCTCTTATTTCTGACAATTTTTGATTTTCAATGTTTTCTTTTCATTCAACACATGGAGATTTTTCATGTTTATTATGCTATAATGGAAACCAGATTTAGTCTTCTGATTTCTACTCTCCTTGGAGCTGCAGAGAATCAAAAAGAAAAATAATGGAAGCTTGTTTTAAACAAGCAGTCTAGTGTAGACTGATTCTCCTCATTTGCACCAATTTAACAGGATCTTTCTGACTCTCATAGAGTTATTATCTGCTGATTACTTGTGAGTCAGACCCTCAGACAAAGGTCTGACACGGCAATGCTAATCGGAAACTAAATTGTTATATTATGTATTTTAATAAGTGCTAAAGACACGTTAATGGAAATTACTGTCATACAGTTATTCAGTAAAAAAAAATAGTCTCACCAGAATCCATAGAGTTTTTTAATGAATTGGAATGGCTTGCAATCAAATGGTGTTCAAGGAGCTGTAATTTCAGCATTCCATAGCGCATTTCAAGGGTTTGTCCAGGATTCACAGGACCAAATGATACAAGAAATAGCACAGTGAAATGGAATATGCATATTTTTTATTTAATTTGACAATTTACACCAAATTCAGTAAACTACTTCTTTTTTCTTTTAAAGGGCTTTTGATAGGAGCTTCTAGGTGTTCATAAACATTTACAAAAGCTGCATTCCAGTGTCATTTCTGTCCACACATTAATGATAAAAGTAATCTGTGTGTCTGTTATACTAGTTAGAAATAATAAAAAAAAAAAATACTGTAAAAGATACTTTAATATGAATACTTTCTTAATCTTCAAGCAAAAAGGCCAGGTAGTGTGACTTCTGTTGTTTCTAACAGATTTAAGTAATGTAAGCTCAGTGTGTAACTCTAGAAACAAAACAATTCTCAGATATTCAGTTGTTTATGTTTTAGTGAAATAAGAGATGCCATAGGAAATAAAAATAATAATTTTTTTTAAACAATATAACTACTCATTTTTTAAAAGTCTTTCAAAGCTTATAGATAGTGGAAAATGGAATACTGTAGCACCTCTACATGTCATTCATTTAAGGCAAAGACTAATTCAAATTTACAGGAAGAATAAATCACATTTTGCTCCAATCTTTTTCTTCATTTAGTTTCTTTTTCTGAGGATATTATGTGTTAAGATTATTCATCTTAATTCAAAGTTCCTCTTCTAGAAATGTGATTAGTTACACAATTGGTATTATTTAAGCCAGCCACTAATGTGTGAATCAGATTTAATTTTTTTCTCTGATAATGAATTCTGATTTTGGTCTTCACAATTAGATCTTCATAACAATTGCAATAAATCTGGGTTGCTCTGTAGCTGTTAATGTGAAAGGTGTTGCTTCACCTGAGAGAAGCAGAAGTGTCTGCAGAACTTGAAGAATCTGAGGAAAAATCTAGGCTCTTTTATCTCTGGAGCTTTTTATGCTTTTAGGGATCATTAAAGTTGAGCTTGTCACTCTTCTATTTGTCTAAATGACCGATTGTTTTATAGCAATGTTTCCTCTTGAAAAAAAAAAAAAGTTGTTAAGGGGAACATGACAGTAAAGCAGTTCCTGGGTTTTTTTTCAGCGTAATTGTTTTCACAGGGAATGCCTAAAAACAAATAAAACAACACTGTACCTGTAAAAAAAGGCATATTAATAATTTGGTGTCAAAATAATACTTTCTTTTTTTAGAATTAGAATTTCTTTTTTCCTTGCCTACAAGTATAAAACTTTGCAGTAGTAGTAGGGCAATTCAGGACTTGGCTGAATATGTTTGAATGGGAGCATGACTTTGATTTTGTTAATAAATAATGTTCGTATTTCAAAGCTGAGTTTTTCTCTTTGTCTCTGTGAAAATGAAAGCATTTGAGAAAAGGAAGGAAACTGAACATTGTAGTAAGTGCAGTTTAATGTGAGCCTTGTATCTGACCTGAAGGTGCCATTTATCCAGTACAAAACTAGCAGGACTTAAAGTTTCAAGTTTATCTTTTTAATGAGAAAGATCATTTGTTACAGGAAGGAAGGGAGGAAGGAAGGAAGGAAGGAAGGAAGGAAGGAAGGAAGGAAGGAAGGAAGGGAGGGAGGAAGGAAGGAGGGAAGGAAAATTCAATGTATGCTTGCAGCTGAAGGATTTCTATTAAGGTAGAGAATATTTAGTGGGCCAGAAAAAAAAAAAAATACACACATACATGAATACTGAGGATAAAAACCCCACACCAGACTGTATGTCTTATATCAAAGTTGTTAAAAAACAATCACTAAATGAGCATATATTAGTTATCCATCTTCTCTTGTCTTTCAGACTGAAACAAAACACTAGAATGGGTTTACATGAGTATCTATCATTACTGTAAAATAAAATTATAATATTGGGGCCATGAATGCATAATTAACTATTTGCTTCATTTAACTGATTTATTGTGGTTTTGAGATTAATTTTTGATAGATGGTGGTGCTCTCATATTTCGGGTGAAATTAAATATCAGAAAGAAAAACTGGTATTTGTATTGTTCTGATTTCCAAATTCTATTCTAGCTGTTACAATTGAAAACATGATAATCTTTGCTTATTACAAAACTTATAGTAGTTTTCCTTATAAAATTTGGAAATAGATGCAGAATGCATTTTTTATAGATCACATAATTCCTCCTCTACTGTTCCATTGCTTTGATCCAGGGTGCAGTGTGGTTACAAGCTCGGTTCTCCTGGTTGTATCACAATAGTGTACCTGCTCTTTCTAAGAGGCTAGTAAGACAAAACTGTGGAAAATTAACTGGAGGATAATTTTTTAATTTTGTTTTTCAACATGCTGTGTGAATTTTCATCAGGTCACAGTAAAGCACAGTGAAAATGCAATTATAGCAAAGACACATATTTCACAAAGTATCCTCAAACTCCTAAGGAACTGCTGGAGATGCTGCAATAAAAGTATTTATACTCTGTGTTCTTATTGGACCCTAGTTTTCCAAGATTGATGAGCACCAGTAATCAGGAAATAATTTCCTGTAAAAAAGTGAGACTTGGGTTTTTTTTCAGCTTTAGAACAAGTAGAACAATAGTGTGAAGTCCTGTCACCAGGAAGTCTTCATGGATCTCTGCACTTCACATGAGAGAGGAAAAAGCACAATACAAACAACTTGTGGCACTTCTGTTCGTTTTGTAGATTTTTGGGGGCAGGTAAGGAGTTTCTTTTCATTAGGACGCCAGGCCACTCTGAAATCATACAGAAGATTTTCAGATAGGTAATATGGTATTCTTTAGCTGATTCTGAAGAAAATAGGTCCTTCTAACTTGCAGTTAACTTACAGTTTAGTATAAGGATGTTAACCATAGTGGTGTTGTGTAAATTACTTGGTATACACTTTTCTGAGAGTGGAAACATTTCAGGTATTTCTAGTTATATTCAATGGGAATAAAAAGTTTGTGTTTTATCATGTTTTAAAATATTTTGTCTTTTATGCGTAATGAATAGTATAAGCGTAATTTAAAATTTAGGTAACTTGAAGGTAGAGGGAATTAAGAAAATATTTCTTGGAAACACTGAAATTCACATCCTCTTTAGCAGCATCTCAAATGATATGTAGCCAATTTAGTGTTGCTACATGATCCTCATAACCTCTCCTGAGGTTTAAAGAATGTATTTCAGGAGTATTGCACTGCAAACCCTCACTAATATAAAGGGCTCTTTGTTCTGTCAGGAAACAGACAATGCATTTTAGCTTTTTTGGAAAATTAATAGCTCAGCAAGATTTGCTTTAAGAAGGTCAAATATTGTCTACGACTGCACCTCTCATTCTATGAATACATTTTTCCATGGTCTGAAAATCATTCCTATATACGGCCTGATACCCTGAGCTAGTTTATTAATAAAGTTACAGCCAATACTTGTTGAAGTCCGTATTTTTAAATAGTTCATTTAGGAGATAAACAAGTTTGTCCATAAATACTTAAGGACTAAATTACAGCATCTTTTCATAACAAAAATTATCCTAGTACAAACTGAATCTTATACATGGTAGCATAATGTAATTTTTAACACTTACTTTTGACTCTTTGTCAGGATGAGTATCAGAATCGGTTTATTTACTGCTCAGTGAGACTGAATTCAGAATTTGGCAGTCTCTAAGTAGCTTGGGCTGCATGAGGTCTGTGCAGTAGTAAATTAGCCTTTCCTGTCCTTTTAGACCTTGCCACCACAATATAAAATTGACTACCCACATGCACTTAATAAATAAAGACTGTTTACTTAGATTTTAAGAGCTCTGTTTCAGAATTTAATGTGTAGTAAGAACAGACTCAGTACAGCAGGTAGAGAGGTTGCATAGCCTTATTAGATTATTCAATCATTTCTTAAAATCAAAGGATATGAAGATGTGTCCATCTTTTTTCATAATTTCCCTGAAATCTGGGAAAAAAAAAGTCCCATCACTTCACATTTACTGGCAAGGTCTTTGAAAACATTTTACATTATGCCCTAGTTATACATACATTTGATTGAGTCTACCTGTCAGCAGTATTGAAAAGACTTACTTATCGATAAATGCAGCTAGGATAAAGTTAGAAAAGTGATTACAATGCAGACTCTATCATCTCTTACTACGAATATTAAATAAAGTTAACATTTTAGCATATCTTCTCTCTTTTTTTTTCCTAGTTTAAATAAAAGTAGCTTGCTTAAGCACTGTTTGTCAGATGCAGAAATTAACATTTCATTAAGTACTAATAAATCCAGTAATGACCATGAGGTGGTTTCTTTTCTTTTCAAATGTGTAAAAAATATTCTCGTGATGTCACCTTTTCCTGCCTTATCATTCTAATTAGAGTGCTGTCATCTTTCATGACAATCAAAATACATTTATTGATTCTTTTTTTTTCATCTAGTAGAGCAGAGGCAACAGATTCAGACAAACTGAAAAGTCCTCAACTGATACTTTTCTTTTAATAATAAATCTTTAAATGGAATAATTTAAGAATAACCTCCTCTGGATAACTGTGTGAAATCCCAGTAATCACTATGAGACCAGACAAAATTTTGTAGTAAAAGATTTGTTTCAATAAAATCTATTAAATTAAAGCCTGAAGGGGAATATTGCATCAGCTGATCTTTTATGGTGCAAACTGTAAAATTCTATGGTGTCACTTTCTGCCCTCGGTTGCATACTTATGTAATCAGAATGTATTTTTCAGAATTACAACTACTGTTTTGTAATCTTCTGGTTCTGAATTTTCAGATTTCAGTGTTTAAGCTTATAAAAGTAGATGTTCAGGTTGTTTTATTTGCTTGGTTTTTTGTGTTTTTTGGGTTTTTTCAAGGAAAGAAAAAAGAAAAGTATTATTTCTTAAAATCGCTGAGCTTTGAGGAAGAGAAAAAAGAATGAAATGATGAATCAAGGGCCAAGGAAAGTATGGTCTTTATCTTCTAATCCTCCATTAGCAAGTTAGAAAGTAATAAAATAATTTTAAAAGTCACGGAACATGAAAACAAAAAAGGATTTGAGTTTGGTTTATTTTTAAAAGAGGACGTGCAGATCTTGGTGCAGTCTTCTATAAATCGTAGCAGAAAGTTAAAGTACATTATGTTGCTTCTTTATGAATACTTTAGTCAGTAAATATTTCAACTATTAAGCTGCTTTTCTTTCACATTTGAAAAGCAAAATAATTGTGTTTTAAATTGGAACATGTCTATACATAGGTCAATATGTAAGGATTTGATTTATTGTAGAGCTGTTAATGGGTCTATTTAGGCACTTCTGTCTTTTTGCCCTATTTTTCTTATAACAAAAAACCCACAACCTTCCTGTAAGTTCGATAGGGTTTTCATATTTGTCACTTATGAGATCTAAAAAACCTTCCTTTCTTCTAGTTCTTTACTATCACCTTGTAACCAGTGTCCTGTTCAACCTGCTACATCCCCAACTCCAAACCAACTCCTTTCATTAGGAAATCAAGTGAAGCTATATACTCAGCAGCTTCTCAATCCAAATTTTTTGGCAGTTTCAGTTAATTTTTTCAAACATAGAAATCCATAAAAGAGTCAAAATATAGTCTGAAAACACATGTTGCCTTTTAGTCTAATTATTTTAAATTATAAAACCTCCAAAGTGTATAGCTGGGACCAAGACACTGCTTTGGTAGTGCAAGTTTAATTACTTAAAGGTAAACTCTGCCTTCCTTTGTGTTTTCTTTTGGTGTGAACACAGCTTTAGGAAACAGTGTATGATGCTAATATGCACTGAAATAATTATATCAATAGAGTTTAACCAATTAAGCTAAGGAGCTGAAATTTACTGGTTTTAGATCCCCCAAATTCACTGGTTGTTCACAAACCTTTACCACACGCTGTGACAAAAAGAAGTGTTTCATTTCCTGTCTGTGCAGTTACTCAAGGTGGTTCCAGAAACATTGTAATACAACTGATTTGAACGTGCTGTCAGAGTGTAACTGTGTGTCAGGATGTGACTTCTGGAGCCAAATCACATAGGTGCTTGTACTACCAAAGAAAAAGGAGTTACAGAAAATTAGTTACTTGCAACATTCCTCCAAAAATGCTGAGCTTTCTTCAGCAGTCACCTTCTCATCAGTTCTCGAGCTCTTCAGCAAGACTAAATGATTTATTTATCTTTCACTCCAGTTAGACAACGTTGTTTTAGTACGTTTCATGTTTAATTCCAGATTTTTCTTTTCTCGCAGACTTTTATTTTGATAGATTTGCTGAGAATAGAGTGAGTATCCTTTACCTGGGCCTTTTCCACCACATGATTATAATTCTGGCAGTGTTTGGAAACTGTGGGATATCCTCCATGCTCCAGTTCTGAGGCTCTCGAAACTTTTAAAATCTGCTATGCGGTGATATCTTGGTTTGAGTTAAATTAGATCATGTAACTGAACTTGTTTAATTTATGTACTCATTTTCCTGAAACATGCATTACTTCACTCACAAAGGTTGTAATGAATTATTTTTATTATAGCTTCTTGAAGTAACAAGCTGTGAGTGCAGCTGAGGTGCTGTAAGAGGACAAAGTGAATAAACAGAGGTTTTTGTGAAAGAATACAGTCTGAATTTTGTTCAGACCTCACTTCTGCTAGTAATTGTTTTGATTAAGAACTGGTATTTGTTCTATCCTTAGTATGTGCTGCAGCAGTGGTCTTGGTTAGGTAATAATTACTCTTTTTCTGTAAAGCAAAACATCCCAGATTACTGTGGTGTTTCAATCAACCCAGAAAGTGTAAGATATGCTGTCTAATGTTCTGTTTTGTTTTGGTTTTTTTGTTTTTTGTTTTTTGTTTTTTGTTTTTTTTTTTTTTAAACAGAAGAAGGCAAAATTATAATCCCTAGGTTCAGCAGCAGTGGTCTTACTCTAAAGTTGCACAAGTTGAAAGTTTTTCTGTCAAGAAATGATACCAAAGATACTTTAGTTCATTTTATGCCTACTATGCCTGAGATTTCACTGCTACATTTATTGCATTCATTAAGGTGTTTGAGGGTTGTCTGGGCCAAATGATGGTGTTGTTATTCAAAAACTTTTGGGTTCTTGTGGATGTTTTGCAGCATGTTTAGTGAAAATTTTCATCTAGGAGGTTGCCAGTGCCATAAGGATGAATAAAATCTGAAGGTTTCAAGTTTTGGGAATTTAAGAGCCTAACTCAGTACCAAATGCATAAATATTGACATTATTTGTGAGTATATTGTTATTAAGTGTTTATTTTTGGTTAGGTTGGTTTTTTGTTGTTTTGTTTTGTTTTGTTTTATTATTTTTTTAATTTTTCTTAGGCTCCTCAAAACTAAACTTGATTTCCTACTTTTTCCTGCCATGAGGATTAGGTGGGTTAGGACAATGAAAAATAGCTCTCTGTGAATACAACTCAATGACTGGAAGGATTAACAATATTAACAGTCATTTAGAGGATATTTTAAATAGTCTAATAGTCTGTGTAAAATTGGGGAGCTGAATTAATCTGTGCCTTCAACAAATTTACCATAGCCAAAAAGATTTATTTATCATATGTTATAAAGGTTTCTTTTCTAAAGCCTCAATATTATTTTTAGCTAAGGAAGGATGTTTTATGTATTTCTTAAGATATAAAGCAAAGATTTATTGCTCTAATTTTTATTTATGGTGGGTCTCAGTTAATAGAATTATACATTTATGAAGGTAGTATAACTTGATAATCAAATGACCTTGCAAAAATTTCTTACTTTCTTGTAGGTCCTATTAACAAACTCAGGGCTTAGTTCACTTACCAACTTCTTACCTCGCTTTCCTTTTCTTGTGTTAAATAAAGTGTCTATGCTTGAAGTGCTGCCATTTAATTTTAACTGTGGTGTAATTTATTTTTCCTTCGTACTGAAGGAGCCTTAATATGGAAGGATCTTCCCAAGTAAAATTTTGTGTACCAGTGTAATTCCTGGTCCCGCATGAAAATGCCTGTGCTTCCATAAATCACTATTTAATAAATGAATTCATCTTCCCCTCGGAAGTGTAACTGGCAAAGGCAAAGCAATGAAGCTTTTTAGTGTACAAAACCATAGGAGAGATGGAAACAACTATATTTCTTTCAGCCTTCTCCTTGTGCTGATGTGATGAAAGAATGCTTTGCCAAAATCCTGTGCTGCCTGATTACTGTGCTGCCTGATTTCCATGCTGCCTGAGTCTCTCCTTTGCTCCCTAATTCCCACTGTTAAATGGCAGAGCCAGAGCAGGCTGTACTCTCTCACAGCGGGGCACTGGGATGACAGAGTCCCCCAGGCAGGAGCCAGCAGTGTTGGCCCTGGAGCTGGAGGCCCAAAGAGAGTAGGGTCCCTGTCATCTCAGAGAGGCCACAGATAAGAGTTTCTTCTGAAACACACAAACAAAAAACAAATAGAAGTCACTGACAAATAAAATTAAAGGAAGTAATCAAAATTTTGCTGGCTGAAGCAGATCAATTAATTCTGGCAATCATCTCTACATACCATCTGATTTTATGGATATATATTTTTTTCTTTTCTCCATACATTTAACTATTTGATCGTGATTCATGAAGGTGAAACTTCTTGCTGTATGTTGACATATTTAAAATTCTGACATTAAAGTATCTTGTACAAGAGCTTTCTAGAGAAATAAAAAGAACCATTATGTATATTAAATCCCTTGCAAGAATTTCAGGCTTAGGGTTTTTTGTCTAGGTAGGCAGTGTAGAAATGTAGATATTGAGTAACACAGAGCAAGAACAATCATAAGTTTTAACAAAAGACGTAAATATACTCCATACGACCTATCTAGAAAAAAAATAAACACATTATGGGCAGGTATTTTATCATAAATATTGGCTTGGACCAGCAACAATTTCTTCAAAAAATATTTATAACTTAGTGTTTGCATTGCAGTTGTACAGAAAAAACACTCAGGTCACTAAAGTAGATGTTTTAGAAATGTCTTCATCTCTCTCTTATCAATAGTCATATCAAATGTAACTCTTGGGTAATTTAATATAAAAGGTTGTTTATGTAGATTCTGTCTTACGTAGATTTTTCTGCATTTCGTTGTATTGTTCCTTAATAGCTCATTCCTGCTATCATCTATTGAGCTCTTTTGCATCATAGAGGAATCCTGTGGGATTGGAGGCAGTTCAGAACAATGATAAATGGTGCACTGACTGTGAAAAGCTCCTAGGTAAAATATGAGTTTCATGTCATCCAGTTTAATACCTCTTTAGTTGAACATGTCAGGTATTCTCTTGACCTTTCACAACCTAATTTTGAACATTATAAGATAATGTGACAAGATAAAAATTGAGACAAAAATCTTAGCAGCAGAAATTTCAGATAAATAAGTCTTTTAAGAAAACCCTGAGACAAATAGCTTTCTTCTAGAAATGCTACTATGAATGTAACAAATACAAGCACATACTTTATTTCAGATGGATTAAAGAGAATCCAGGAATCTCAGAGTAAGCCTCACGTGAGTATGGTGAAGGCAATTCAGAATTAGTATAGTCATTACTAGAGGCTGTGAGAAAGTATGCCAAAAGAGTGGAATTTTTAAAAACTTTATTCTGGTTTCCTAGTTTATAGCCCCTTCTCTTGTAGTGGAGATGCTGTATCACTTGTGGATGTTTTCTGTTACTCAATATTCCTATTATTATGTGCGTAAATTTGTAATTATTAGTATTAGTTGACATTTAAGTACATAGGCTGGATAATTCACTACTGTAAGCACTGTATACAAATGCATATTTGAATTAATTAGCAGGGAAATGAATAATTTAAAAGATACAATAGGAAAAAAAAAAAAAGGACAAACTTCTGAAGCTGTATGTGTAACCAAAGAAATACTAAGGTAGAGAGAAGGATAAACTGAAATTTACCTAGTGTGGCATGGAAGTGAGTGACAGCTCTGCACATATTATTTTTACACCTCCTGATATTAAAAGTGACAAGAATGTTCTCCTGAGGAAATTCTCTCCTTAAACAAAACAAACAACTTCATTGTCAGGCACTTAAAAAGAGAAGTTGTTAGGGATAGGTTTCCATTTTCTGACATTCCTGCTGTCACCCTTTGGTCATTGCTAGAGGAGGGCCAAGATAATTAGAGGTGGAGAACCTCTCCTATGAGGAAAGGCTGAGAGATTGGAATTGTTGAGCTTGGAGAAGAGAAGGCTTCAAGGGGACCTAATTGTGGCCTTCCAGTACCTGAAGGGAGACTACAAGAAAGATGGAGAGACACTCTTTGCAAGAGTGTGTAGTGACAGGACAAGGGGCAATGGCTTGAAACTGAAACAGAGTAGGTTTAGATGAGATATTGGGAAGAAATTCTTTACTGTCAGTGTGCTGAGGTCCTGGAATAGGATGCCCAGAGAAGCTGTGGATGTCTCATCCCTGGAAGTGTTCAAGGCCAGGTTGGATGGGGCTTTGAGCCACCTGGTCTAGTGACAGGTACCCCTGTCCACAGCAGGGGGTTTGGAACTAGATGATCTGTGGATACCGAAATGCTGCTAGCAGATGAATTTTCCAGCTTTTTGCATTAATTCTTTGAGAACCTTTCCTTTCTCACGCAAGATATGAAAACAGTAAGATAGTTTATGCAGACAATATTCACATCTGGTGTTTTGCTAAGTTCTGTTTATGGTACACTGAGAAATGTTTTACCGTGGATGTGATAGAACCTGAACCAATCACCCTAGGAGGTGTGTGAACATTGTCCAATCGCTTTATGGAACTAGACTACATAAAAATGATTGTAAAATTAATAAATAATTCATTCTTTCGCTGGATTTGTGTGTTGCTACATCTCTCCGTTCCTGGCTCTACAGCGACAATGATCTTTAGAGTCCCTTCCAACCCAAGACACTCTAAGATTCTATTATTCTGTTAACCAGCACTGTTGAGTTGAGAGTGACAATTTACTGCAATAATTGTTGGAATGAAATGAGGAAATTGATATCTGGGAACCAGCCTGGGATATAAGGAGACTTGGAGCTGATTGCCTCCTGCTTTTCCTAGGCTGCTTATATGAATTGTGGCATATCTGGCAATCTAAATGCCATTTTTCAAAGCTGTTTAAACACCTCAAGCTAGTTGTAATTAGTGGTGGTAAAATATATTTTAGAAGAATACGTTGTTAATTTCCATCTTTCCCATGGGTGTTGTGATGTTAGGGATAATGGTGCTCCATAAAGAAAATGAAATTTCAGTGTTTAAACTGGTGAACCAACAGGTGAGACCTTTCTTATTTATATACAGTTAAGAGCTTATTTTTTTTTTGGTGTTAATAGTGGAACAGTTTTTCAGGGCTATACTCAGGTGCCGAAATATGAGTGTGTAGCACTGTTTAAGATGCTGTGAGGAATCCAGCCTGGCCTCCAGCTGCCCATGCGGAGCCTTCCTTTACTCCAGCATCACATCTGCCAACCACGTGCAAGTGGGAAATTTTGAATGTTGTAAATGTGTGAGCCTCTGCCTGACCATCTGGCATGACATACATGAGCAAAAAAAAGTATTTGAATCAAGAGGATAAGTCTGATATTTTCTGTATTATATTGTATTAAAATTTTAACTAGTCTCCAAGTAACAAATACAGTTGGTAGGAAAGTTACCATTGTATTTATATAAGGAGCTGGCATATGTGTGTGTGTGTGTGTGTGTGTGTAACTTTTACCTTTAATTTTATATTTGTGTGTGTATAAACTTTTCAGAGTTTAGGATTATGTAATGATTTGCTTTTAAGAGAGTAGTTTATAAAGCTATTTTTCTTTCTGAAAGATGCCTCTTTTTAATGCAGAAAATATAACTTTTAGATTGATCCATTATTTTGTTGTATAGCAAACACATTAGAATGGCCATTGGTTATACTACCCTGAGTGAGATTCTACAAAAGCCCTAGAGAATTCGTTGTTTCTTTTGTCTTATTCCTTTGTCCCTGGAGCCACAGCTAGAGTTGGGGGGTTTTTGTTGATCTAAGGCTGCTAGTGAAAAAGGAGATTCTGCCCCACCTGACAACTCTGGTATCAGCACTGGCAATTACATGTCCATGCAGAGAGTCACACAGGCTGACAAATCTGACGGGAAGGAAATGTCCAAAATGAGTTACAGGAGGGAATACATGGACAAGGACTGGGAATAGGAAGAAGAAAGATTGAAGGTAGATAATATCAAATAATTTGTAAAACTTTATCTCAAAATATTCAGAAGCAAAAAGTATATTCTTAGTACCAGTCATACTTTGGTAAAACAGTATTTTTACATGTAACTTCACAGACTCATATTGCTGTACTTTTCCATAATCTGAACGCTTGCATCTTTGGTTAAATGGTGGGAGACACAAGGCTAGAGCAAGGCACGTCTCAAAAATGTTCTTCTACAAATCAGAATGAAGAGTATGTACTTTGTTCTAATTATTACTATATCCTACTAAGTGAAACCAGAAATTAATCAAAGTACAGATAGAATGTTTGAAACTCAGGTTTTATTTCCAGCAGGACTATATTGTAGTTTTATAACACAAAAATTGATACTTGGAAGATGTAACAATTCTGATATTTTCCATTTTATAAAAAATCTTGATGCAACTAATAAAAAAAGGAAAAATATTTGGCTTTTCATCTTTCATGATACTCATGAGAAAGTCCAGAGGAGGGCTACCAAGATGACTAGAGGGACACTGTGGACCTCCCCGTGCTGCAGGGGCACAGCTGTCTCACCCTGGTCTTCACCACGGGCTGCGGGGGAATCTCAGCTCCATCACCTGGAGCACCTCCTGCCCCTCCTTCTGCACTGACCTTGGTGTCTGCAGGGCTGTTGCTCCCACATACTCTCGCTCCTCTCTTCAGCTGCTAGTGCAGTTTGGTTTTTCCCCCCTTCTTTGACACGTTATCACAGAGGCACTACTGCCATTGCTGATGGGCTCTGCCTTGGCCTGTAGCAAGTCCATCTTGGAGCCGGTTTCTCTCTTGGACATGAGAGAAACTTCTGGCAGCTTCTCAGAGAAGCTCCCACTGTAGCCCTGCACTACCAAACCATACCATAGAAACCCAGTACAGCAGCCTCTACAGAGCCTGTGACTAAGCCATTTTGTGGTTCTTGTGGTTGTACAATACTCTTAAATCAGAATGTATTTCCCAATTAATTTATTTAATGATGATTTAAGTGTATTTCTCTTGAATAATTTTCACTAAAAGTCTACAGTCCTGTCATTTACATTACTCCGGCACTCACTTTTAGCCTTTTCAACCATTAATATACTCACATCATCAAGACACCATCCAGGTGCATTATTCTAAATTCATGCATACTTTTGATTCCCTTAGTTAACTTCCGTTATATATGGAACACAGGAAGGAAGACAATATTTTTGCCTAAGAGCTATGGTCTTCGAAACAAATTATTCAGAAAAGTATTTCTTTATCACTTTTCTCTGTGGCTTTAAAGCTCAAATTCAGCTTCTTGAATTTAAAACAGAAATATACAACACACTGACATTCTTAGAAGCAATGTTGTAGGAAGGATTAAAGATACAAAGGTCTTTGGAAGTATGAAGTGCTATGTAAGTGTACTATTCTGGAGGAGAGCAGGAAGTTGTTAAAGAATAGAGAATAATCCATTGCCCTCTACTACTAGTGTCATTTAATCCAGTTTATTAATATTTGGATTTAGATCTTCATAAATGGATTAGAAATATGTAAGTAAATATATGCACAAGTCTAGATCCGTGTAACTTATTCGAAAAAGAAATAACACTAGGTACATGAACTTCTGCAGTCTCTGGTCTCTTCTTGCAAATTCCATTGCGTAAAGCAATACTTAGTTTTATATGTATTATCTATGAATTTAAGATGAAATAGTTAAAAAATCCTGGGTATATCTGTTTAAAAACTGCTAAATAGATAAAAAAAAAATCACATATAATTGAACATAAATATGAAAAGTAACTTTCTCAGAAAACATAATTATTAAAAATTACAAAANNNAAAATAAATTTTCTAAAAAAAAAAAATTATAAAAAATAAAAAAAAAAAAAAAAAAAAAAAAAGAAAGCCACTTAGAATTAAGACCATACTATTAAATTACGATACAAAAGTAATCCCCAGTGGGCATTCTTTATGTCAGAATGAGGCAATCTAAAGAAAAAAATTCAGGTATTAAATTACTGTGAAGCCTGAAACACCCTAAATATGATGCATATTCGTAGCATATTTGTATACCTTATTATTTCAGATTAAGGTCCTGAAACAGAATCATAGAATTTGGAAAAAAAAAAAAAAGAAAAAAAAGGAATTTAGGAATACTTTATCTGGCTGGTGGGGCTGTTCTGAGGTTTTGGCCTTTTTTTTTTTTGGTAGGAAATCCTGATGTATCAATTTAAAACTTTGACTGCAAATATTTTCTGATCTGAAATGGAATATTAGCTCAAAAGAAATAAATATGGCACAGAATAGTAAATACCTTAATAGCGCCATGAGCACTATTATTCAGGATATAGGATATTTTTAATTGGCTGATGTGAACAGGTGCATCAATCTGAGTCTCCTGTGTTTGATGTAAATGGTTGAGGCAGTAGGCAATAGTCTTGCAGAAGGATAAATTCAAATCAAAACCTTCTTTTCTTTACAAATAATTTATAACAAATTCTAAAGTGTTTATATTTATGTAACAGAATATTGATTCTGATTTTTTTTTAATTTGCGTGTACCTAATAAAACTTGTGAGACGTAAGTTTCTGCTGAACTGTGTATCTGTACATCTGTGTATATAGACATATTTGGTTTCAAATGTTCCTCTACTAGAATATGACAGTCAAAGCTTAAAAATAATTCCTTGTTGATGTTTTCCGGTTTATAGGATCTGTGATTCTATATTCATCATGCATACAGTCCGTGTATCTGAATCCTCTGCATCCCATCATCTTGTTTTTTCTAAATGGCAAACTGTGCATCTCTAGAATTCATGAAGGGATAAAATGTAGAATACCTGGGAAGCTTGCTGTATAAAACAGAACATAAGAGTGGAACAGCAAACATATGGCTGTCTGAAACTCTACAGCAAAGTATTAAACCAGAAATATTTAGGAAACAAAATATCTTGGACATTTCTGCCTTAACTGAATATTTTTACCAATGAAGGAAAGAATTAGAAAACTAGTAGGGAAGGGATTAGCCAATTTTTTTTTTATTTGTAAATCATATCTGTTTAGAAATCCCTATACAGAGAATTTTTCACTTCCCAGGGTCAAAGAAGTAGCCAGAGGATTCTGGCTGGATAGGATGCACATTATCCAAAGTAACTGCACCATATTATTTCACTATGAAAGGCAACTACTCTGTAATAAATGGAAAAAATTGCAATTCTAATAGAAAATGAACACAAAGGCATTTAAAAATAGAAGGCATAAGTAGAATTTGTTGGTCTTCATTCCAATTAAAAAAGATGAAATTAATTTTTCTATGAGAAAGAAGCCCTTCACAAACGATTTATTCATAGCCACCACTTATCCAGCAATAATGCTGCCATTATTAAAAGGAATATTGATGAGTTAGATAAAACTCTGCCTACATGTGCAAACAAATGTGATTCATTCCCTTTTTTTAATTGCATGTTATTTGTGCAATTTGTGTCAGAGGCTTGTGTATTTCACGCATGTTTTCATGTTGCATGTGATGTTGCATTTTTGTACTAAATTATTTTCTCTTTCCATTGTGTTTATTATGTTGCATGTGAGATGTGAGAAAATTATTAAAAATGTTTAGGGAAAGGACAACTTTTCAATAATACGAAAAATAATGTTTGGAATCTTGTTTGAAATGTGATGATTTGAATATTTTTGATGCTTCAAACTTCTAAGTAGAAAGACCTTTATTTTTTTCCTTTTTTTTTTTTACCCCAAAATCTCCTTTTTTTAGCATCTGTTGTATCAGTTGTATGTGATGCTTAATATTCCAGTGGACTACAGAGCCAACACATTTACAGTTACTCAAGTCACCCTTGGGCATTTTCTGAAGTTGGTGACTGAGGAAGCTTTGTAATTACTGTGCTGTTCTGTAACATTTGAGCACTAAGCGTATTTTACCTTGAGAACAAATGCTCGCTGCAGTTCTGATTTAGAAGCAAATTCTGGCCTTGGCTTCTGCCAGCCTCAAAGGAAGATCTGAGCTGTCCAGACAACTGATTAATGGGGAAAGGAGGCTCCAGACTGGGAGTTTAAGAGGAGAATAAACAAAGAGGGAGTAAATGAAGTAAAACAACTGCTTTACTCCTGGATCAGTTAGGGTGGTTATGAGTTGCAGTGAACCCTTCATCTATGCTTTGACTTACTTCTGGAGGATGTGTATAGTTAAAATCAATATCTAGCTTCACTTCTGGGTGTGAATCTGCAGTGGTGTAGCATGTAATGCTTCTCTTAGCCCAGCTCAATCCTCTGGGGATCTACCTGCTATTTCTTTTGCCGAAAATTATTGGGTTTTTGATGTCAGTTCTTTACAGTAAAACCTAAAGGGGTACAGGTATTCCATAAATATATATTTACTGAGAAGTCTCTGTAAAACCCAGCTGACTTTCTTAGAAGGCAAACTGAAAAAGTCACAGTTGGCTTGTAACAATGTTTAATGGGAGCTTGAGGAAATAATGAAAAATTCAATGCGAGCATGAATCACTCCATAGAATACCAATCTACGATCAGTAATTTTACTGTCAGTACCTACAGATTTCACCAACAGGTACTGTGCAGACACTAAAATTAGAAAAAAAAATTATGGCCTTTGAAATGACACATCAGACCCGTAGATTACTCATGGCTGTATTATACAATATTTACTTGCACTTTTCTTCAGGGTAATAGAACTGCTGACTCCATATGGGGGTAGTGATTTATTCTTACTTAGACATCCCTAATGTTGACTAAATATTTTTTTAGTATGTGAATTCCTTTTTAAATCCACAAACTAAAATAATTTGGAATTATTGAAATTCTAAGTTCAGGTAAATTATTGCTGCTGTACATATAGATAAGCAGCAGAGCCAGTGAGTAATGCAAGGAATGAAATTAGGCGGTCTTGAAAGTTTTCATCAGGAACAGTTTGAATCTCTTTTCCATGGCAATTCACTATTCATGATACTGAATATTATTAATTTTTTTTTTGATGTGCAACCTTTAAAAAAAAAAATTAAAAAATGAAGTATGCTTTCAACTTCTGTCATTTTTAAACTTATTTATTTGTTGCCTTTTGATGATTTAACTGTACTTAATTTTGAATATAATATAGATATTTAATACATTAATAATACACATTGAAAATGTTATGACATTTATTCTCTCTGGGTATTTTGTATGACATAATAATATTGCAACCTCTATGTGATTTACCTTAACCCAATTTATGCCTGAAAGCAAACTGGGTTTTTAAAGAGAAGATGCATCTATCCAAACCATTGCACAATTCCCTGTGGTGTCTCTGTGTTGGTTGAGGTCAGCAAAAATAAATACAAATGAAACAGTGGACAGTCATATGTTGATTACCAAGTGATTAAGATCATTTTAAGTGGCAGTTGATACTTATGTGCATTTCTTATTTTAGAATTTTTTAGCAATTTTAGAAACAAACATTACAAGAAATCTTCCTATGTTACAAAATTCTTGTAACTAAGTCAGTTATTTTATTTCAATCGATTTATTAATAATGAAACTAATTGAAGATTCACTGACTTTAGTAGACCTGTTTGAAATTCTGGGTGAAAGACTGAGTCTCTAAATTTTATAAGTGGTGTTCTGTGAAAATGTATGCTGTTTGAGACAAACGACATGTTCTTACTCTGAGGACTGTGAAAATTAGAATTGATTTTTTTACAAGAAAATATTTGAACTTCCCTCCTTAATCTTGATAACTCTTACTGATCTAGATAGTTCCAGCAAATATTATGGACTTTGGCTGTCACATTTTCACTGGTTTTGTTTACAAGGAGCTCTAAGGACAGTGAGAAGCTACATATATGCAGGATTGTAGCATTAATGATTTCTATTTTCTTTTTTCCTATTACCCATTCTTGAATTAGGGGAAAGCAGAAGTTAAAGGAGGCAGAAAAAAAACCCAGTTGTGTTCTGAAGTGAGTAGTAAGAGAGATCTTGGGATTGGCTAATTTGTGAACATCTAATTTACATAAAACATTTAAATCGTATGCATGCTATTCAAATAGAGAAGATTTTCAAAACTGTTGTGAATAAGGGCAAGACAGGAATTACTGCACCCTGTTTCCAACTGTTTTTCCTATTGCTATAGAAACTAAGTGATGAGTTAGTTGTTTCACTTTGATTCCAAGAAGACAGGAAATGCTATGTAGTTTCAGGCAAAGCAGTGAAATAAAGAGCCAATGATTATCAGAGAAATTCTAACAATTTAGCTGTGTGACATGAGAATGCAATTTTTGGTGTTGTCTGTGAATTACAAATTCCTTTTGTTTTGTCTTTGTGAAAGGTCTTGCTAGATTAAAACTTAAAACAAACAAACAGAAAAAAAAACAGGAAAGGAAGGATGCTGAAGATATTCAGACTCTGAGAATATGTTGGTTTTATTTCTTTTCAATGGAATAATATCTGTGTACATAAAAATTCCATGATTCTTTCAAGAGTGGTGGAGGAAGTAATTTAAAACTATTAGATTTGTCCTTGAACATCTTCTTTCCATTTCTTTAGGTCACTGGTCTTTAGAATATTCACAAAGCCTTCATTATTAGGGTATCTTTTCCAGAATATTGGTTTAAGGGGATGCCTGTTTAACTTCTGCTGGACTATCTTTCCTTAAAGAAAATAAATGTTAACTACTGAATATTTTCCTGCATGCATTGCTAAGTTCCAGCTGGGAATCTGAAGAGTGTGCACACATTTTCTTACTGTTCAGCTACGCTGGTACTCTGCCTAATAAATATGGCTGGCAAGCTCCACCAAGAAATGGTAAAGAGCCCTTCAGTACAAGAATGCAAAACCTACTTTCTGACACAAAATATTCTGAATTAACTTGAGCCTATGTTTCAAATCTGTGGCAGTGACAAGTAGTGAAATACTCCGCTGACAATTCTATGCTTTGAAAAGATGATGGTGATGGTGATGATGACGATGGTGATTACCATCATTATGATCATTATTATCATTATTATCATTATTATCATTGTTATCATTTTCATTATTATCTAGGGTACTTCAGTAGACATTGATCCAAGAGGTTAAGATCCTAAGAACAGTGTACAAAAATAACTTCCACTTCAATTAAACTCTGCTACTGATTACCTGAAGTCATTATAAAGTTGTTTAGTATTCCATTGAATAGATGAGTAAAACTTTTCTTTTGACTATAATGTAAGTTACATAAGCTACAATTTGGATGTAAATTTTTTGTAACTTTTCTGGCAGTTTTTCTTATGGCAAAAAAGGTAGCAAAGCCAATTTCCCCTGAGAATAGAGGATAAATTAATGGGCATATGGTGCCTTTTGTTTCTTCAAAGCAGCTGCAGTTTTACTTTCAGTTTTACAATTATCTTCACATCGTTCTTGATTCCTCATTTTACCTTTGCTGTGATCATGTTGGGAATAAAGAAAGCAAGGCCATGTTCATGATGTTCAAAGAGAGAAGAAAATATAGGCTATTCTGCATTAAAAAAAAATGAAAACATTGTCAAACTTGTGACTTATATTAGAGCCTTGTAAATAGGAAAAACCCCAGAAACGTCTTCACAGTCTTCACACCAAAGTCTTAAGTAAGTATGCCCTCAGATACCTATCCTTTCATTTTAAGAAGAATGCATAAAATGATTGAAATAAAAATTGTTTCTGTTGCCAGCATATGTTTTTTTTTTTCAGTAAAATATTAACTTTTTTGGTCCTTCTTTCCCCTGCACCAGAAGGGTAGAATCCTTCCCAGAGATTAATACTAAGAGTTTTAACTCAGAGAAATGCCCAAAAAACCCATTTAACTTGCAGTTTACTAAGACCTAAGCAATTTAAATAGATATTTTAGAATTTACATATCATTAATTGAAAACAAGTTTGTACATATTTGAGTCAAATGAATGGCATCTTTTTTTTTAAAAAAAATCTGTGTCAATAATAGAACATTCAATAACTTAGCAATGGATTGATTTTCATGTTAAAGATGGGATTGCCAGAGCATTCTATAAGTGCTCAGAGTAATATGTGAAGTTCTCAAAAAAAGAAGATGAGGAGGATAATATAATTACTTGCAAGAGAGCCAGTAAGTGAGTCAGTATTTCCAGTCCTGAAAAAATTGATTGAGTTGAAAACACAGATTGTTCACAAAGCAAATAAATATGGTTAAGTTTGAGGTTGTTGATGAACTCTTCCAAAAGCAGGGGTTTTCTGCTAAAATCAAGAGTTTAAATGGTATACCTGATAAAGTTTTTGCCAACTTTGATGGATAAAAGGTGTGAAAATTAAGGTTGTTTATTCTGCAAGTGTGGAGGGTTGTTAAATCTAGTGTGAATGTCTAATTATATTTAAAAAGACAAGAAACTCAGCTATCCTAACACTAGCCTCTAATGAAATACCAAACTAAAGATTAGGAAAATATACTGAACATAATAGTGTTATTTTAGCACGTCTGATAAAGCCAAAACATTGCAAATGTTGATAGGTCTTCCATGTCCTGTTAAACTGAAACTTATACCAAATTAAACTCACTTTTAATGATTTTCTTTTAAATTCTTTATGAGGCAAGGATTATTTGAACATCTTACTAGCTTTGTTGATCTGTTCTGTGTTGTCTGTCCACTGCTATTGTAGGTGTTGGTCCTAACAATTTAATGTCAAGTTTATATATAAATAGAAAACAATTTCCTAAATGTTTTTGTTTATTTTTTCCTTCCTCTTGATGAAAACAGAAACTTTATAATAATGTTGTGAAGAGGTTGGGAATATGTGATTTTACTGTCACCACAAGAATAAGCAGAACCCAATCAGCAAAAAATGGGGTCTTTCAGTTTGATAAAAATGCTGTATTATGATATTTGGACTATTGAAGCAACTGGAATATCTGGGGAGGGGGAGGCAGATTGTGTGAAATGGCTAAATATTCTATTGGATAATTTTGCAGTTTTGCATCATAGCAAAATTTTCAAATTTCTAACATATTGAAGTAAAAAGGGTTCTGGCAAAATTCATTCCTTCATGTCCCTTTGAGTAAACTGTTTTGACACTACTTCAATTCCTCTTCTGGCCCATATATCTAATGGTCAAGCTCTGCTGGAAATCTTACTGAAATTACTGTCTGCTTTTATACACATTGTGCACTTTTAAGACTTCCTTATTGATAACTCTCACTTGTTTCATACTGTTTCTTCAACTCTATTTAAATATCAAGACTCTTTTCCTCGCTTACTACCTCTTGCCATTATTTTTCTTCTCATTTCCTTGATTTTTGCCTCTCATTTTTCTTGCCTCTTTTTCTTTGGTAGACTGCTCCGTACAAATCCACTAGAAAATATTTCCCTTCCTTTCTTATAATACTACAAAATATCTGAATGTTCTTGGTTCTTCATCAAAGCAAGTATTTGTGAGTACCTCTATTATGTGTAACTCCATGTAACTGTGACCCTTGATGGAAACATTAATAGAGAAGATGAATTACTTATGCAGTCAATATTAAAAGCTTGTGCATTGTAATTTCTCTGCATATTCTCAGAACAAATTTAATGAACATGTCACACCATCAAGAAATGGCTGAGAATCAAGGAATAAAATACAGTCCTGATATCAGCATTATACTTCCTGTGAGGAAGCAACATGTTGTTACATGTAGAATGCACACTTGGTAACTCAGCTGTCGGGTATAGGTTTGTGTTGAGTAACTAGGGAAGAATAGAGGGATGTGGGACAGGGGCAAACTCTGTGTGACAGTGTCCTAAAATCCTAATCAAAGTAGTTACAAAATCACATATGGCCAGTAGACTGAATCTGCTATGTTCTGTTTTTCTAGATAATTGTTTCGTAGTCAGAGTTGAACTCTTCGAATTTGGTGCACTGAGGAAAAATTACTTCAATAAAAATTCTATTAAAACTACAGAAAGTTATCTTTTAAGATTCTGACACATTCGAGTGGATGAGTGAATACATGCAATCTAGTAATCCCTGCTCTAATGAACAACAGTAGAACTTTAGGAACCTTCTTTTTCGTCCAGATGACCTAAATGCTAAGAATTACATTTAACAGAACATTAGAATTGTTCACAGCTGTTAATAGTTGCTAACTTACATTCATTTATGCCACTGTATAAGCCTTTTCCTTAGAGCTAGTGGAAAGCATTTCTTTTGCTGTTTTACCTTTGTCCCTAAGCATAGGTATTTTCTGTCTTAAGTAGAATCATGTATTGATTAAAATGTCTTCAATATCTGATTAATATAGATAGATTACTCCCTTACGATCACTTCCATATGTTATTCCTCTCACTACACCACACAAATTCAGAATAGTTTTCCCCCACAAAGCAAGATTACATTTAGTGCATTACTGTCTCCCTAACTCTCTTTTCTTCCTTTCTTGAGAAAGGGGACAGAAGTACGTGGCCCTGTGGTCAGCCCATAAATAGCACACTGAAGTTTAGGAGCCTCAAGGTCTCCCCTTTGACCTGAAATTCTGGCACCTAAATATAAATAAGTCGATATAAGAAGGTAGACATGCCAGAGTGGTAACATTTGGTGACTATTGACATTTCCTTCGTGAAGAACGTCATACTTAGCCTTACTATAGATTATAGTGGAAATATTTATATGTAAGAGAAGAAAATACAAACCAACTCAACAGTAAAATATCAACAAGAAAATGCAAGATTTATTTGCTGAAACAAGTACCTGAATACTGGTGGTGGATTTTGCTGTGGCAGTGTCTTTTAAAGATGATTGAATACTTAACCTTTTTGGGATGCTACCTGTTGGAAGCAAGTAAAGCAATGCATTTTTAAGGGTAAATGATAATGAATAACGATTGTTATAAGATCTATGATGCAAAGTACATCAAACTAGTCAAATCATGTTTATTCTCTGTGATGCCATTTTACCAGCTCTGAGTACATTTTGCAGAAGTTAAGAGACTGACAAAAGCAAGGATATCATTTATATGAAAGTTGGAGAAAAAAATTTCTTAATCGTATTTAGCCAACAAAAGATATGGGGAGGAAAGCCTGAGAAGACTACTGAGAAAAACTAAAATGACTTAATTAGATGTTAAGAAGTATAATCCCAACATCCCTATCATTCATGACAGTTAGCTGATGATTGCTGTTCAGTTTTTGACTACTCTCAGATTGTGATCTTACCTTTGTTTTTCAGAAGATTATTTAATGTTTATGAATTTATTTTATTACAACTTTTAGGTTTTTATTTTTTTTACTTGCTTGCACCCTAAGTGCATACATGCTCTATAGATCAGTTATAGATCAGTCATGATAGAGTGATCACAAGAAATTGTTCATAAGAGAGCATTCAGAGTTGCCAAACTATCTGGCACTCCCTAGAGTGAATGTGGTCACAGCAGAGATTCCCGTGAAGCCAGGAATTTAGGGATTTCTTTTACATTGATCGTTAAGGAGGCTGCCATAAATTCCATTCACCTAAGAAATAACTGCTGAAGAAATGGTTGGAGAAGAAAAAATTTTTAAAAATTCTAAATGAATTACATATAAGAGCATATAACATATATAATGAGATATCGAATATCAGATTCATAGTACTTTTATATTTTAAAACAGAATATTGTCATAGAACATTTTACAAGAAATAGAATTTAATCATTTAATAGACATATTTTCACTGAAATATAGCAGTTTAATACATTTCTTGTTCAAGCCTAATCATTAAGACTTTCCAGTTGTCTAATTTAGATTATTTCAAACTGAACACCCTGCATGATGATTAAAGAACTTCCTGATATTTACATGCCTTAAATTATTTAAGACAAATATTAAAATCTATCCACTATAAATATTTCTTTCAATATTCTCTGGGGTCAATAAAAAGGTGCTCCTGGACTTCATTGAGCTACCTATGGAACTGGATTCCAAAGTAGAACTCCATTTTTTAAAGTAACAATGAGGATCCTGATTTTGGAAAGAATTCAGTCAAGATATTTTTATATCATTTTGTGTCTATACCCATGTTATTGCGTTCTTTCTGGTTTCAAGTGCTATTCCTACAATTCGTCTCCTAAATTAGGATTGAGCTACCTCTGTACTACATTGTTTACTTCACAGACTTAAGGTGTATTCCAGGAGCCTGTACATTTATCACCTGCTGCTTGCTCCACATTGGCCACAGACGTCACAGAGCCACTATCTCCTGATTACGTTTGGGCAACACAATAATGTTAGTGTGAACCTGTATGTTGAGAAGTGCAGCAGCCTCTAATGTAATTTCAACCACGCACTCATTTTTCTGAGTAAAAGTTGACAATTTTCTAAAAGCTAAATTCAAATCTGTTGAACATCAATGTAGTGTATTTCAGTGGATGCTTGCTCAGACCCTTCAATATCAAATGGGGTAAATATAAGCAGCAATTTTACTGGTGAAAAGATCTCAATGAAAATTTTCTGTCTTTATTCTTCTTTATAGATATTTGTGAAAGAAATAACATATTTTATTGATTTCAGTCATTGAAAATAACACCATCTAACTCATGCAAGAAAGAGTCATTAAAGATCAATAAGGAAAAAAAGGAAAAAATATCAGGTGCTGATGAGTGTGCCACCAGCTAAAATAGCCAGCCTTTGTGTCACTTCTTTTCCTTTGTAAGTTGTTTTCTGCATCCTGCTTTGATGTTGATATGCACTGAAATTGAAACTGATATTGGCATAGACTTGTACAAAATTAGTATGTCTAACATGGCTACTTAATGATAATTTAGGGTTCAGGACTACCTGCTAAATGAAGTCCTGTGGAGTGTATTCATTTAACAAGTAGAGATTTCTTTTCCTACAGATGTGCTTGGGTGTTTTTTATTTGGTTTGTTTGTGGGTTTTGGGGGGTTTTTTTAAACTCAAGTACTTATCTTTTCTTAGTTTTCTTTGTTTTCACCATCTGGATATTGGCATCTGGCAGTCACTATTCCAGAAAGCATTTAGCAATATGGACCCAAAATATAACAGAGGCCTCTTGGAAGATTTCTAGAGTTTAAAGAACCTCCAAGATTTTGTAATACTTCCAAGGGCTGTATTTAGTGATGCCTGTCCAAATGTTTACTCTGATGTCTTTACCAACATTGATGAAAATACAGTATTTAACAAAAGAATTGGATATTGCGTGGAATTTCACCATCAGGTGGTATCCTTTTCCATACTTAAAGGGATCCCTGGTGCATGCAGCTCCTTACTTTGTTACATTGATAAGTAAATACAAAATTTTTGTATCCCTTTATTAAGATATAATGCAACTTTGCAGCCTGAAATTGGCAAGTATGGTTCCTTGTGCCAAAATGATTTTTAAGAGGAAACGTGTCTTGTGCTTCAGAACATTTTGCCATCTCAGGAAGATTGTGTAGATGGGCAATGAGGTGTGTGAAAATGTTGGAGGAAGAAAAATAACAATACTTGCATTTACCAAAGGGAGCTCTGTTGGCAACAATAGTGAATAAACATCTTCTTGTGTTAGTCTCTTCAGCTTGAATTCCAAAGAGCAATTTAATTCTCTTTATCTCTGACAGACCATTCATTTAATATCAAGAACAGCTTTAAGTGTAGCTTTTGCAGCTTTTTATCACAAGTAAATGCTGAGAGGACGCATGTAAATGATATCTCTTGTACTAATTTTTTATACAATGGACATGAAGCAAATGTACAGCATTCTGAGATCAAATGTCTGTGTGGCTGAAGAAAGAAAATAAAGCAAACTATTTAGTTTTTCAGTCATGCACACTGCTTAGGTTGCTTATTTGTGGGATTGAAATGTTTAAGGGAGTTTTAATTCATTTTGTACTCGGAAAGGTGCAAGGACATTGTACATCTACTGAAAAGATAATGAGATAATAGTGCTTGAAGTGTTATCTTAGTCCTCAGCATTTTTTTTGGTGTCTATTTTCTTAATTCATCCATGACTCAATTATCAAACAATCCTACTGTGGCACTACTGTACATATATTTTTTGTCACTGTCTTGGCACGAAGAATATGTGGGAGTTAGCCATGAATATTTACTTCCTAATAGGTTTGCCTGTATCAGTGAAAAGCATGGTATAATGCTGAAAAAACATTTTTTTTTTCCATATCAGGTTGTCTAAAAAAATATTTTAAAGTATTTTTGATTAATCTAAATATTATAACGTATATTTCATATTTCACAGAAAAGTTGAACTTCATACTTTGCTGGGTTATTGATGACTCAGAACTGACAGCTGTTTACTGTCATGTACAGATGAGATCTCACTTCCCAGAAAACAGGGATCCTAAAAATAGCTTTTAAAAGGTGCCAGGAATCTTCTAGCAAGTGCACTGACGCACCCATTCCCTTTAGATATGGCTGATGTGAATGAACCCTAAGGCTTATCAGTCAGGCAGAGAAGCAATTTTTAATTTTTTTTTTCCTTTTCAGGAATAGTTTAGTGAGCTGAGAGTTTGCTCAGGAAAATTCTCTTACAGACATCCTAGAATGGCCTGAAATGAAAATTAAAATGTAAAGAAAATATTCCAATTATGGAGTCATCAAGTCTAAAGTATAGATTGTGTACATTTATTTGAAACCATACCTTAATCAGGATGTCTCATGACTGACTTGTTCTGTCCACGTAAACAAATGTTTCTCAGGGGTGATACTCAGGGTTGTGGCCATCCCAGGAAATGATCAAAAGGCATGTGGTTGTGGACTTCGAGATATGGTTTAGTGATGAATGCAAATGGTGCCGGGTTAATGGTTGTCCTTTGTGATCTTGGAGGTCTTTTCCAACCTTAGTAATTCTATGATTCTGTGATTCTGTATTGATCTCTCCTGATTTTGGTTTAATCTAGTCCTTCCAGCTTCCTGTTTGAGGTCTGGAGAGAGCAAATTCTGTCCAGAGGTGGAGACTTTCCTGCTTTCAGGATGCAGTGTGTCTTTCCTTAGAGCCTCTTTCCTTATGCTGCTTGTGGGTCACATAAGGTCCAGATTGAAAATATAGACTTGGCTAGGAAAAAAGAAGTCCCAACAAAAGTAGGAACAGTCAAATCCTGTTAACATAGCAGTAGATCACTCCTTGTAAGGCTTGCATGTGAACTATTGTGCCCATGTAACAAACTGCAAGGAATCTTCAGCCTGAGGCTTTTCAGGTTGGATGCCAGATTGAAGAATACAACCAGTTGTGATGATTCCTGCAAACTGTTTTGCTGCTCATTTTGTTCATTTCACGATCTTCCAGTCCAGATCACAGTGTTTGCTAATATGTTATGTATCAGCTACAGTATCGATATCTGAGAAGGTCTTAGGCTTGCAAACATCCGAGATCTTGCCCATGCTTGGCTTCAGCTGATGCATATTGCAGCACATTGATGCTTCATGGACATGAACATTTTTATTATGTGAAACATTCGTATGAAAAACTTGATGCAGAATATTATTTTGTGGGAAATTTGAAGCCCATTTGAAGAAAACTGTTCTATAGATTCATCTACTACTTTTACACCACAGAAGGCCAGTATGGTAGATTTCACAGTACAAGAGGGTGCTGACTTGCTCTTCCTCCCTGTTGGATGACAAAATGTCTAGCTATCCCTTGACAGTTGTGGACAAACAGATGTAATGAAATAAAAGTGCATCTGCCTCATGTGAGCGTTTGATTTCTTTCCATGGCCTTCTCCGTACAATTTTGATATGGTAGAACTCCTATGGAAAGAATTACTTTAGCTTCAGATTAGGACAAAATCATCATTCCATACTTGCATATGCAGAAAGTCTTTTGTTGAGTAGTGTTTCAGGTTGTTTTCATTTGGATACAGAATAGGACTTCATTTAATAAAGTTACAGAGATGTTTAATAAAAAAGGCTACGTAAGTACTGTCATCTAAGGATGAAGCAAATCATGAGAGAGCCTTTACCAACTGCAGTATTCATAGATGTTACTGCTTTCCCTAACTTTTCCCTCTCAACCAATTTTCTACTTTCCTTCTGTGAGTTCCCAGCTTTCAGATTGATTATCCTTTGACTTTGCACTCTCTAAATTTGTCACGTTTTCCTTATTGTCCTCAGCTGGACATCACAGCAACTCCTTCATTACAAAGTACTGATCTTCTTGTGTAAAGTGTAAAGGTATAAACTGATATTATTTTTCATGGAAAAAAAATAACATTTACTTTTGTTTAGCTAACAAAATAAAAATTGAGGATACTACAGGGAAAATTTCTGTTTTCAGAAGAATAGATTCTTCCACTTAATTTCTCACAGCAATTTTCTGGACAGGCTTCTTTTACCAGCTTAAGCACCTGTTAACTGTTACCAAATTTTCCAGTTCGTTAAGAAAGTTCTTGTCCTACTAATATTAATGTGTGATGGGATAATGAATCACCAATGAGGAAGAAGAGCCCTCTCCTTTTCCATAAGTATGGAGGCAAATAAAGCTATGAAAGGAGCTAATGGCCAGACATACATCTGTGGTGGAATTCAACTGCAAAAGGCAAATTTGTCCACCAACAAATCCTAGATATTCTGGATCTGGCAGATTAATACAAGGTATTTGCAATTAGGTCTTCCCAGTCTGCTGTGTCCTGTCAAGATAGGTCCTCATTCCAGTAGTTTTCAGTGGCTCCTTGGTTTGCAAAAATTTTGTAGTCTTCTCCGAATCCCTAGGAAAATTTTGCATTCTTGATTACTTTTGAAACTTCTGGGACTGGTGGCCTTCACTGGACACTTCTCAGCTGTGCTGGCTCTATTAGTGCCATGATTATGGTCTTGTTCTGAGCTGTGCATTTGCACTCAAGAGATTATTTCTGAGCACACACCATTACTCTCGAGAACAGAACTATGCCTCTTTACCCCAGAAGCATCTCCATTTGAGCCACAGGGCAGCAATCAGGATAAAGCTGATCACCTTTCTGGTGTCCAGCCTCACACCTAAAAGTAATGCAAAATCAGCACTTATACAATACATGTTCAACAAACAAGTAAAGATCCATGTTTCAACTCAATGAGATGTCAATGAGATAAATTTCCACTCAAGGGTGTTTCACGAGTGCAAAATGCACGGGAAATTCATCCATAATGTGGAAATTTTTGCATTTTGTGTTTTAGAGTTTGATCTGTGTAACTTCGTTGACTTTTCCAAAAATCAAAATCATCAATGCCTGCTGTGGGTTTGATTTCATATAATTTTATGAACTGAACAGGTCTTACTGTGGCTTTTCTATCCACCATTCCTCTCCTTCACTGCTGATCAGAGAGGCAAGATGAATTCTATATATATTTTATTCTCACTATTTTACGCAAAAATGCTGTGAACATTTCTCAGCCACTGCAGTTCTGAAGCTAAGAAGGCATCCTAGGATTTCATCACAAATATTACCTAGGGAAGAAAGGGCGATTCTTGTGCTTTTCCTATCTTACTCAATATGTGCAAATGGCTTATAAAATACATTGAGAGATTGGGGGTGAGAAAAGCATTACTTTCCATTTCATTTGGTTCGGGAAAAGCAGAAGAATGTAAGCCAAGTTTTTTCTACTGCCAAGAAAATTCAGTCTTACTAATAGTCTTTCTAAGTGTTTAGTGAATTCATCTTGGTGGCACTACTTATTAACTAAGGCCCAGTGCAGCCTGAGCTGAAGTAGAATAATTGGTAATTCATTGTAAACATGACTAGTTTTATGTCCATTTTTCATTTCTTCTTGACTGATGTTTAGTATTTATACTCCAAAGTAATTGGCTCCCTTCCTGCTTTTCGGCTGTGGGGCTTGAGGAATTTGTTTTTCTAAATGAGGTGTGTGTCCTGTATTTAAAGTGTCCACTTTGAGGTTTGTGGAAAACTCCTCTTTGTCTCAAGCAAAAAAAAAAAAAAGAAACCCACAAAGGGTCTAATTTCAAAATACAGCAATCAAGTTTCAAACTCAGGATAATAGACATGGAAGCAGACTTTTCAATGCTTTCTCAGAGATGGTAGGTTGCATGGTGAAAAGTGGCGATAAAGGAATGTGTGTTTAATGTGAAAAGCATCTCATAACAACAGATGAAATAATTGAACACAGAACAGGAACATGGCAAAGTTTAATATGGTATTGTGGTGGATTAACCTTGACTGGATGTCAGGTGCCCACCAAGCTGCTCTACCACTCCCCCTCCTCAACTGGAGAGGGTGAGAAAATATGACAAAAAGCTCTTGAATCAAGATAAAGGACAGAAGGAGATCACTCACCAGTTACTGTCATGGGTAAAACAGACTCGAATTGAGAAAATTAATGGAATTTATTGATAACTAATAAGAGACTAGGATAATAAAAACCAATCTAAGAAACACCTTCCTCCCTCCTTCCCTTCTTATTCAGCTTCACTCTCGATTCCTCCACCTGCTCTGCCCAGGCAGTGCAAGTGCACAGAGAATGGGGGTTGTAGTCAGTTCATCACATGTTGTCTCTGTCACTCTTTCCTCCTCAAACTCTTTGCTTGCTCCAGTGTAGTGTCCTTCCCATGGGAGATTGTCCTTCATGAACTGCCCCAACAGGAATACTTTCCACAGGGTGAATTCCTTCAGGAAGAGGCTGCTTTAGTGTGGATGGGGTCACAAGTCCTGTCAGCAAACCTGTTCCAGCATGAGCTCCTCTCTACAGGGCCATAGGTACTCCCAGGAAAACTGCTCCATTGTGGGCTCTCCACAGGGTTGCACCTTCCTTCAGGGCACGTCTGCCTTCTCTGTCGTGGGGTCCTCTGTAGGCTGCATGTGGATAACTCCTCTGCTGTGTACTTCTATAGGCTGCAGGAGGACAACCTACCTCACCGTGGTCTGCAGGGTAATCTCTGTTCCTAAGTGCCTGTAGCCCTCCTTCTTCACTGGTGTCTGCAGGGCTGTTTCTCTCACATATTTTCACACCTCTTTCCCAGCTACATTTGTGTATCATTTTTTCCCCTTTTTAAGTATGTTATCCCATAGGCACTAGCAGCGTAGCCCATAAGCTCAGCCTTGGCCAGTGATGGGTCAGTCCTGGTGCTGTGTGGAATGGCTCTGTTGGAGACAGGGGAAGCTTCTGGCACCTTCTCACAGAATCCAGCCCTGTGGCTCTCCCACTACGAAAAATTTGCCAAGTACACGCTATACATGTACAATGAAAGAATAAGCTTCTGAGAAAACCCCCACCCAGCCTAGGTTATGCATTCTCCCTTTTCCACCCTCCTGTGTGTCGCCAAAGCTTTCTATATGGTGAAGCAAAGTCTTTCTAGAGGTCAAAATTTCTCTTTCCTTCATTTTAGTTTTTCTGTTTGAAAGCAAAGAAAAGGTCAGAGAAGGAGAAAGAGCTTGTAAGGTTTAATGGCTGGGTTAAGTATGAGCATGATCAGGGTGTTTGGGCTTTAAGGCTTCTCTATGGTAAGGATCAAAGAAAACATGCTTTATTTAATTAATAATACTTACAGTCTACGGTTGTAATGTCATTACAACCTAGTGTTAAAACCTTTTTCTTGATGCAGCAAAATGTTCCCCATAATTTAAACACTTAAATAAGATTTTTTCAGTTTATTAAACCTAGGGCTTATAGTATCCACTTTTCATATGCATAATATTTTCTCTGTTCTAAAGAAATTGATCAGAGCACAAGCTTTACAGAAATTTCCTCAAGAAGTATCATTTCCTGCGTGGTAGTAGAGAATGTCTTTGTGAAATGAATGCATTCAAGTTAATTATTTTTCTTCATTTTACAAAATGGAAAAAGAACAGGTTTGCAGACAATATCTAAGCTACTAGCTCATCGACAAAGTATTTTTGAAGTAAGGAGAATATAGGAAACAAAAGTACCTGGTGAAAAATATGTTCCTTTGCATCTCGCTGTTTTCAAGGAAACTATTTACTAAAAACTTATATTCCCAAAATGGTACCTGGGTTTTACTGTATTATGGTTCAGCTGATAAAGTGCATCAGTAGTTGTATTTGGGTCTTCTGTTAATTTTCACTACTCTTTTCTCACAGAGGAAGCCGGTATATGTTTAAAGCATTAAAAAAAATTTACAACTAACTTATCTTCATTCCTTTCTGCATTACATTTTAAATCAACCTTTAAAAAAGGTAGAATGCATCTTTAGTTGGTATAAATTCACTGTCCTTATTGACTGCAATAAACGTTGACAATTTATATCACTAAGTGCCTGGACAGCAAGCTTTCCTTCAGTTGTAAATATAGGAAATACACCGTAATAATACAAGAGGTAGACTGTAAATCCAATTAACACTTCCCTTTACTTGTTCAGAAAGAAATATAATCACGAGTTTAAGAGTACATGGTATAACTTACACTTGAAGAATCTAATGTCCAATGTGTTCTCATAGAAGGCTCAATGATTACAGTTTATTCACTGAAGTGATTGTGAACATGTAATTATTTCTTCCATTACTAATAATTACCTACCCAATTTATTTAGACATAAAAACCAAGACAAAAAAAAATTAACGCAGCCTGAAAAAGAGGAAAAATTTATATTCTTTAGTTGCGAGCTCTAAAATAAAATATACAGAGCCAATGGGCCAAAAAATTGCTCTTGCTTAACAAAGTCCTTGTTTCTTATTTCGGCTTTCTGTAGAACTCCAGTCAAATGGAAATCTTCATCTTCAGCCTTTTTTTTTTTTCTGGCATTCACTTTCTTTCCTAGTATCTCATTTTGTTTTGCAACATAATGAGTGCCTATGTAGAGTGCTGGTTTTTGTATCAGTGATTTTCTCTTATGAATATTGATACCATTACCCATGCACAGATTTGCAGCTGTGAAGATGGAACTTCTAAAGGTATCTATATATATGAAAGAACAAGTCCTACTGAAAACCATAGTCTTTGAACAGATCTATTATCAGCTTGCAATGAATGCCATTACAGGGGAATATAAAACAGTGCTATAAAAATCACTGATTAGAGTGTAGGTTCTTTGGGACAAGGACTCTTTCCTGGGCTATAAAGTTGGGAAAGAAGTTAGGATCCACAGTCTGTAGTTTATCTAGATGAGAATATTATTAACTTCTCTTACCTAGGACCCATTTTTCCTGCCTGTATAGTGTTTGTTTTCAGACTTGATGCTGTAGATTGGGTGTCTAGGTACTCTCAGAAATAATAGATAATTGAACACCCCAAAAGAGAACATAAGGCATATTCATGCCACATTCCCTTCTCTTTATTTTAAGGTAAAGAGTTGAGGAAGAGAGGAGTGTCTTTAGTAAAGTAAAATATTTAGCCTCCAACTATGTCTGCTTTCTGACAAAATTGTCTTCCAAATCCTTGCCATAAGAAAACTGGCAAACTCTTTGGGTATATTTACTGGATCATGCCACAGAGCTGATTAATTTAATACAAAGAGTAGTGGATCAGAGATCCCTTCTAACCCTCCAACCCCCCCCACCTCCTCCCATGGCAATGGAGCATTGAACATTGATATTTGTTTTTCATGCAGGCATAAAAAAAATTAAAATATTTCATCATCCTCTCTAAAGCTTTCTTCCCAGAAACACCTGAACTGAAAGCAAAGTTAAGCATATTACTTAGTCTGCTTTTTGGATAACCCAGTTCCAAGCAATAACTGCACAGAGTTTGTCTATGCAATGACAGTTTACAGTGAAGTATTTATCCTGAAAAATAGGACAAATCATAGACAAACTTTTTTCCTCAGAAATATACTGAGACCTCTTAAGTACAGGACTGATTCTGTAAATGTGATAGCAGTATAGCTCTTCAAAGTAAATAAAAAGCAATTCTGGGAGCATTTTCAAAAGATTCATGGCAACTTTTCAGCATCATTGCTAACTTTATGAGTATTTTTCAGTATAACTCATGCTAAACACCATGGGAGGAATCGATTGTGACAAGTAGGAGTACAAGTTATTGAGATGTCATAAGATTGCTCATAATCACATATTTTACCTGTGGATTTGTGCTTCAGTTCACACTATTAAAGTCCATTCACATTTTAATGTAATTAAACCTTTGCTGTATTTGTTTGGTAGGTTGTATTTGATTACACCAACTATACATATTTTAAAATAAACCTAGTGTGATAAATCCAGAACATATCCAGATCTGTTTCTAGCATCCATTCTTCTCATCCTTCAAATTAAATTTCCCTAAGACAGCCTAGGTACTATTCCCACGCCCCAGATTTCTCTTGTTTATTCTTGCTTACCTGTTAAAATCCCACAGCTTCACAGGTTATTTGAGAAGTGCCAACGAAACTGGTGGTTAGGTCATGCCTTCCTCTTTTACTGGATTTCTTCTCCAAAGTTAAGGAGGAAATCCTAAATGGAACTACAGCTTTCTGCCTCCAACATACTCTTAGTTTGTTTAGTTTTGGGTTTTTTTTCCTTTTTTTTTTAACATCACTGAGGTGGTGAAAAGGCATTTTACAAAAAAACCACCTGATCAGAGACAGAACACCTTCAGCAGCAGTAAAAATTATGGAAGGAAAAATAATAAAAAACTGTTTTGAGGCATCTCACCTCACTGGAGACAGCATTTCTGTGGTTCATTTTTCACTAGAAAGTGATAGTTCTTTATCAAATGTTAACTTCCATTGGAGGAGAAGCAGAGCACAAAGAGAAAATGTGCTCAGATTCCAATTTTTTTCACGGATCACTACAAGGTCTCAATTATGAAGCCAAATCATGCACTCTCTCTGACAAATGCATGAAGGCTTGACACCTCTTCTGGTCAGGTTTCATTTGTGTGTGATGAAATTTCCGCACTTATTCAGGCAAACTGAAAGCATCACTGTTGATTAGTGATTTTTAAGCAGAAGGCTTTCATACTGAAACTGTGTGTATGTGAATTTAAGTGAGGCTTTTGTCACCTGCGAAAGATATTCTGACTTACAAAAATTGAATATGTCACAGAAATTAGTTTTTATCAGATGAGAAACAAAATACAAAGATAAAGAAAAATAAAATCCGGGTAGATTTGTTGTAATTATCTTGTATTCAGATAATTATTTGTCACTTTATCTGTGTTAATTCTCCCTTCATAAATCAGTACTTCATTCCTAAAGAAAACTAGGCAAACATATTTTTATTCAGTACCTCCATTTGTCTTTAACACTAAAATTCCATTCAAAAAAAGAGAGTTATATCTAAATTTAAGGAGTTTTGGCTTAATTTTCCTTGAGTGAGAATTATATATGGAATTTGATAGATTTCTTTGCAGAAACGACAAGAGACAGTGATCCAAATGAACAATTATACAATATATTCTGTCTTTTTTGTTACTTGTTTGTCATGATACGACAGAAATTATGCTATTTAGAGTTCTACTGAAAATGTGAAATGCCTGTACATGTCAAATACATTGTCTTCCCATAAAAATATATTGTGACCCCACAGCATTTATCTTCATCAAGGGTAATAAAATTTGTATTCTGTATTTACTTTTCATATGACACACAGAGTCCTAATAAATCTAAAACAGGAATACCATCAATTTATTTATAATTTTTTTTATTATTGTTTCATGTCTTGCCTATTAATACTATTAATGTGGTCTGGTTTCAATATTTTGTGCTAAGCCAGTAGTATTTTAATTTGATATTATTTTTCATTATACAGAAACTCTGTCATCTGTCCTGTCCAAGCCCTTTTTCTTTGCACATCTCATCAGCTTGGCTTCAGATCTTATGTATCATGAAGGAGAAAGTTTTCCTACGTCTAGGTGACTACTTATGGAATAAAAGCCACAAACAAACAAACACACACACACACACACAAAACCAAAACACAAACCATTTTAATAAGATTCACCTCTAAAGATAGGTAATGAACTGCGACTCAAAATCCTGAGCTCTTGCAAGAAGCATAACATGACTGTTAAAAAGATGTTCTTGATGGGTGACACTACTGCTCTGTGATCTCTGGGACATGGGGTATGTTAGTATTCAGAACATCTTATTTTATCATTTGTCATGCCTTGGCAGAGAAGATTTCCAGGTGTGGGAAGTCTGATGCTTTTGCCACTAACAGAAACCCTAAATCATCAGTATGTCTAAGACAACCAAAACTATTTAGTCTGACCATTCAGTTCTGTATTTCATCCTTTCAGCAGCTAATGGATTACTTGCAAGACTTCTGAATGGCAATGCACAGCTAAGACACTAGAATAGTGGAAATTTAATGTTAAAATTATGCAACTCAAAATTTAGACATTTAAGTTCATTGGTTATTAACAACTTCAGGCACACAAGCTGTGTTAAATCTAAATTCTGTTAATTACACATGGTGTTCCTGAGTACAAATAGATCTGTCTGAGACGCAGTCAAGTTGCTTGCTTAGCAAAATCTTTAGTTAACCCTGCATATTTCCATGAATTCCAAGGGAAAAAAAAAAATCCTCAAAGATTCAGATGTCCAGTCAATCAAAAATGCTCACAGAAAATTGGAGTAAAAGAAGTTTTCCTAGAGGCTGTTGGATAAGGCTCTGCTCCCAGCCTATTGTAGTAGCTTTCCTGCTCAGTGGAGGTGTCTTTATCTTTGGAAACCTCCCAGGAAAGCAGATCCACAACCTCACCGTTGTAAAAATTCACTTCTACTGTTTTGAATGTGAGAATTTTTTGGTTGTTGCTCTATTCCTTTCCCTACCCCCAAGAACTAGTCTCAATAAGTGTTCAGGTCTCTGAAGTACCTTATGGTTTGTCTCCTCTACTGGTTGTTGCATGGACACGCAGAACTGATCTGTCCTTTTGTGAAATTAGTGCCACTTCTTATCAGTTTTAATCATGCATAACATTTATATATTTTTTGTGTCCTAATGATTACTGTGATAAAGAGACAACTTATCCTTCTAAATGCTGTCACTCAGGTTATACTATTAGACTCTTCAGAGAGATTAATTAACCTGAGCAATCTGGCATGAAATTCTGGTTTACTCTGTTTGTAAAAACCTTTAATCAGGGAATCACTAAAACAGCTGGTAGAGGGCAGTTTTATCCTCATTTATTTTGCAACTTGATTTCTCCTTCACTGACTGTGTGATGTTGAAAGAGTTAGTTAAAACAAGTATGACACTGACATTTAAATAATTCTGAAGAGTTGGTAATTATATATTAAAAAACCCCCAACCAACAAACAAAACCTTCAATTCTCCTCGCATTTAATTATTCTTTTCATT